>CAUOFW020005713.1:372452-409518 GCA_963454935.2 Ilex paraguariensis | reverse complement strand
CAGAAGATTGTTGTTTTGTCCATCGTTTCACCCCATCATTTTTATTGATTACTGAATTTTCTCGCTTGAGCCTTACTTGGATCTGAACTCGATGCTTATTAGATGGGTTTTCTTACAATTAATCATGCTGCTGTTTCTCTAACAGCTGTGAATGGGATCTTCTGTGGGCTTTTCTCAGGAAACTTCTTGTCAGTTACTATATATGGTTTAAGTTTGTGCATTTAGTTGACACATACTTGGATGCCAAGTTGAGTTGCTCCATAAGACCACCATCGTAATCTAGTTATTGTTGGAATATATTCATACTAATTTTTTAGCTGTCCAAGGAATTACAAACTTGATGTGATGTTGGCTGTGTTTTCCTGGCAATCAAGCTTGACAGACATGATTTCTGGTAATTGTGCGAAGAATTGAGCTTTGTTTGTTCATATTCATACCATGCACTAACTTTGTTGTCAATTTCATTTTTTGGGGAATGTGATTTCACTACCGAAATGGAGCATAATACAATCAGTGATCATGTGTTCGCTGTACACCTTATGTAATTAATTGTTCACCGCAATATATCTCACTCCATTTTTTGGGTAAAATATATCATTTCATTTCATCAGCTCCTTTCATGCGTTAATTAAATTTTTTGGTTTGTTGCAAATCAGGTGAGATGCTTGTACCTGAAGAGTACCATGGGGAAGCCGGTCCGCATCTTCTAAGGAGTTCTATTTTGTTTTAGCTGTTCAACGAGAATATTTGTACGAGCTACATTGTTAAAAGTTCCCGAGAATGGGATTTTTTCTTTTTGGTTAGCTACTATGTTGTTGCTGTGACTGTCTTGAATGCGACAAAGATCATATTGGTTGTTTTGTTTAATTCCAATTTTGAGATGAACCAGAATCATGATGTTTTCTGCTCTGCTTTACCCCGTAGCTTAATCCTTTTACTGTGTTTTTCTGATTCATTTATTAGTGCATAAATGCTTGGGGTACTTGGTCTAACCTATCTAAGGCTTCCCCCTCTCCCTCCAGAAGTGCAAGAAGGTCGGCTATAGTGCTCACTTTTGCATGACTATGCCTGTGTCGAATGTTTGATTGTGGAGTTTGCATCTTTGCAGCTATTCCAGCCAATATGAATTGGGCTGAAATGCTTCCTGATTATTGTAGACCTGTTTGGTTATAAAAGAGAAGCCAATTTTTGGCCTTGCCATGTTGATGTAGTGGGTTGTTTTTGTCTCTTAAAAGAAATTTGCAGGTTAGGATTTAAAGGTCTATTATGATCCTTTGCCATGGCGACTGCATCTCTGCATGGATTTGCGGTGGATTGCCTACAAGTAACAAGGTAAGATCAACTCTGATACCAAATGTCAGTGATGGGCTTTACACGACGGATTTATGACTCAAAAAACGTGTGCACGAGTGCTGCAATGAGAACTTATACAAGTCATTTTGGATGGGTAAATAGTTTACTAATTAAAAGCTTTTTGTAGGGAGCATTTTGGTTTTCTTAAAGATGATTTGGAACCATTTTGGTTCTTATGTATTTTTGTGGATTTTCCTCAGTATTCAGCTATGCATATTTTATGGTGTACAACAATTTTACGTTATTACAGTATGTATCAACTATTAGAGAATCAATGTTGGTTAATTAGGCTAGATCCGATTCACTTAGTTATGAATCTTGTAGTTGTCTTTGACGGATTAAATTTGTACGAATAAGGAATTGGGATATACCTATATTATTTGAAATTCACATTACATACCCTCTAGTTTGGTGTTGAATTTTGTAGGCTGTCTTATCGATGATGACCAGGTGATGAAGTGTAAAATTGGGGCTATTTTTACGTCATAAATTTTTATTTTCACCCCCATTTAGTTTTTTATTATCGAATTACTAAGTCCATCTTTTTTGTATCCATCCTATTAATAACTAAACTCACCAAATATTACATACACTCCTTTTAATAAGTAAACTCATTTTATATTTTGCGTTTTATTCTCTATCTCATTTTGTACACTTAAAAAATATTTTTTCAATATGAATTTTTTTAGTGAGATACAAGTTAGTATTATTTCTCAATTGAATTATATATTTGATTTTATGTTTGTTATATGAATTTTCATTATTTTCGATATGTTTCGATATGTTAGTAGATTCTTTTTTTTTTTTTCTTGTTTTGTTCTTTTCTTTTCTCTAGTTTCATCATGATTGGTTTTTTTTTTCTTGTTTTGTAAATATATTTATGCATTCAAATTAATTGATTTTTTTTATTAAAAAGATATAAATAGAATGAGTAAACTTAACTATTAATGAAGTGTAATGTAATATGAGGTGAGTTCAGTTATTAATGTAGTAAGTATAGAAAGAGTGAATTTAGTAGTTTGATAATAAAAAATTANTGCTCTGCTTTACCCCGTAGCTTAATCCTTTTACTGTGTTTTTCTGATTCATTTATTAGTGCATAAATGCTTGGGGTACTTGGTCTAACCTATCTAAGGCTTCCCCCTCTCCCTCCAGAAGTGCAAGAAGGTCGGCTATAGTGCTCACTTTTGCATGACTATGCCTGTGTCGAATGTTTGATTGTGGAGTTTGCATCTTTGCAGCTATTCCAGCCAATATGAATTGGGCTGAAATGCTTCCTGNGGAAAAAATATTTCAAGGGCCAGACTCAAATAAGAAATGGCTAGGCTAGCAATAAATTCTGAGCCCAACTCTCCATTGTATCTATTTGACTTTGCCAGTCCCAGTGCATCTGAATATCACGTCATCGTAACAACGGGCGGAGCCCGAATCCCTCGTTAGTTGGGGCTAAACAAAAAAAAGGTAAATAAACGCCCACCCACTGGTATTAAAATTACAAGTTTTTAAGGAACAAATTACTGTATGAAATATAAAATTGATATTAATAATATGTCAAAGCAAAACATAATTTTGTTAAAATTGAAAAAATCATCTATAAATAATTTTATGTACGATTTCAGTAGATTTCTTTTAATGCATATAATCAAAGAGTTCGTTATAGTTAATTTTGTTATAAAGTTTACTTGAGATCCACTTACATTTTGTTAAGATATTGATTTTTTTTTTTAAATAAAAAAATATTCTTTTGGGTCAGTAAATTATAAAATTTTCCTCTCTTCATGTTTTACTGAGTTAAACGCTATTAACTTTAAAAAAAAAAAAAGGTTAAGGGTGACTATACGATTACTTTTACAAGTTAGGGCAGTATAATAATATGTACAAGGATTGGGGAGAATCCAAAACGAAAGTATTTATTTCATCGATCAGGCCATCAATGAATCACTAACTTACCAAAAAGTAAAAGATATGAGCCACTATATATACTTTAAACAAATTAAGGGGTAATACATTAATTTGAAGAAAGTCATATGAACTTTCAAAAAAATCAAAGGGGCAACATATTAATTGGAAGAAAGTCATGCATTTTACAAAAATATGTATATGTAAACTATTGGGTGGTCAATGGAGGCATTTGCGCTTGAGTCTTACATCAGAAATTTGCATATGAAATTTTGTGTATATATGCAGAAAAAATAACCCCAAATAATATTTATTAAATAGTTTTTGGGGTGAGTTCTCATAATCTATTAAATAAAATATAAAATAATTTAAATATCAAAAAATAATAACTCTTGTTTTTTACGGTTAATTTTTTTTTAAATATTACTTTAAAATTAATTTAACGACTAATATTAACATCCTAAATTTAATAGAAAAAATAGACCTCTAAAAATGTGTTTGAGATATGTTTTAAAATTGTTTTTAAGATTTATAATATCTCATAACTATTTAAAAAAAATTAGTGTTTAGAAACGTCCTACCATCACTCTCACCGCCCATTACCACCATCACCACTACCATCGCTGCTGCTGCCACTCTATCACCATCACTGTTACTGCCACCCTATCACCACCACCTCTGTTGCCACCCCACCACACTACAGCCCCATCATAACTCATCGCCCCCACCATCACCGTCGTCGCAACTAGGGATGGCAGTGGACCAAAGTGGGGCAGGGGATCTAGTCTCCATTCTTGTACCCGCTTAAAAAATTTTCGTTCATCTCTAGCCCACCTCCGTTAACAGATATAGTTTTTATCCATATTCCCGTCCGGAAAGTAGATTTATAATTCGAACCCCTGCCTCCACTTTTGCCCCCACCCCCGTCCACCTCACCTGCCAAATTCAAGTCAACATAATCTNCCCGTCCGGAAAGTAGATTTATAATTCGAACCCCTGCCTCCACTTCTGCCCCCACCCCCGTCCACCTCACTTGCCAAATTCAAGTCAACATAATCCAAAATTTTAAATAAATCTAACATTCTAAATAATACAACATAATTATAGAATATTATAACACAATTAAAAATTATCATTTACAACATAATATAATTAAAACCTTGACTACAATATAATCCAACTTAATATAATTAAAAGTTTTTTTCTCTTATAAATCCAACAGGGGTGGCTTAACAACATTTGATGCCTAAAGCAATGACGGTTAATGATACTTTTATATTTTTTTAATAATAATTTAATTTTTCAATTTAAAATTTATTATTTTTACTTTTTGATGATATTCGAAATTGANTTTTTCTCTTATAAATCCAACAGGGGTGGCTTAACAACATTTGATGCCTAAAGCAATCACGGTTAATGATACTTTTATATTTTTTTAATAATAATTTAATTTTTCAATTTAAAATTTATTATTTTTTCTTTTTGATGATATTCGAAATTGAAAATTTTTTTATTTAAATTTTGCTAATATATTTTTTTAATTAATAATATGACTTTTGATCATAAATATTTATAGGAATAAAATTAATTTCTTCATTAATATTTTTATGTTATTTTTATTTGTTTTATATATTCTTTATCAAAACTGTGGAATTAAATGATTAACTTTATTAAAAATAAATGCATTATTATCTTTCTTTTGGAATATTTTACTATCTTTGAATTTTATTTATTTATTCATGCAACTTTCNTATGTTATTTTTATTTGTTTTATATATTCTTTATCAAAACTGTGGAATTAAATGATTGACTTTATTAAAAATAAATTCATTATTATCTTTCTTTTGAAATATTTTACTATCTTTGAATTTTATTTATTTATTCATGCAACTTTCACCTAAATTTTTGTTATATTTTATTTGTTACGAATAAGAATTTTATCAAATAATTTTTTTTAATGAGAATGAATGATTTAATTAGTGTTTTGCGTTCAAATGAAAAAAAAAAAACAAGTTTAAGAGAAGTAAACAATATGTTTGGTTTGATATGTTTTTTTTTTTTGACTAAAGAGAAATACTTATTACATTTCTTTCGATTGAAAAAGCGATAGATTTTGTCAGAATTTTTTTGTCTTAATCTTTTTTGTCATTTAATAATGTGATTGTGTCAGGAGTTCTGAACTTTTAGGTCCAAATTTTTAAATTTTTTGTTGGTTTACTCTTTCAAAAATTAATTTTTTAGGCAATATTGTAGTAGATTTTATTTTTTAACTTATATTATAGTATTGATCTTTAAATTTGGAGTCTTTTTCGTATGTGGGGCCTAAAGTCCCCGTTTTTATTTTTATAACAGTCGGTCCTGAAATCTAACACAATATCATGTAGCACAACATAATGTAACATAACATAATCTAACATAAAAAAATATAAAAACTCAAAGATATACACTTTTACAACCCAAAACTATAAACAAAAAAGATCAAAAAACAATAATTTTCAAAAGAAAAAATTATTCAATAATATATAGATTTTGTATTCACAGCATCATGTATATATATAAAAAATAATAATAACAATAACGGGTAAAGTGGGACGAGAGAGGGGGTAAGTGTCAATCTATCTTCACCTTCATCCTTGTACGAGTATTCTCATATATGTTCACTGTTCAATACGTATGATATGGTTCATCTCTTATCCAAATGGGACGAGTTTTGACGAATACCCATTTATATTAGGTCTACTACCATCCCTAATCGCCACTACCGCCACCACCAACCCATCACCACTTTTGCCACAATAATCACCACATCGTCGCCACCACCCTACTACCTCCCCACCACCACCATCCTCACTACCACCAATCCCACCACCACTGCTACTGTCTCAGTATCACCCTTACCACCATCTCCACACCATTAGCAATACCACCGTCGTTACCACCGCCATCTCACCACCACCATCGCCGCCATTGTCCCACCTCTACAACCACCCCACCGCCAACCCCACCACTACTATTGTCACCTACCACCATTGTTACCACTATCACCCACTATTATCGTCATTTCATTATTATATTTATTATCACTATCACTATCATATCATTACTACCGTCAGCACCTACCACCATCATTGTTGCCCATCATCACCTGTCGTTACCCACCATCGCTGCCAGCCAATGTCACCCTCATTCTTACAATACCTACCGCCACCTGTCATCGCCCACCACTATCGCCATCCATGGTCACCCAGCTTTGCCACCACTTTCATTCATCACCACCATCACCCCCTTTCATTCATTCCACTATCATTGTCGTTTAAAAACACTCGTCGTCACCCATCACCACCTTTGTCGCCCCATCATCATCACTGCCAATCATTATCACCGTTGCCCACCACCATCACCGCCGTTATCCTTTGCTGTCACTACCACCATCGTTAACCCAAAAATTCAATACCATCATCACCGTTAACACCCACGGCTATCACCACGCCCACCACAGTTGACGTCACCCACCACAACTATAACCATGCTCTCATCACCACCACCATCACCACTGTTTACCTCCACTACAATCGGTGTTTAAAATTTTTTTTCTCTCCTCTATATTTATAATTTAATTTTGGTGTGTGAATACAAATATATTTATTATTAACTATTTTTTTATTACTTTATGCTTTCAGGTAATAGTTAATTACTAGTCATCATATATGATAACATAATCGATCTTTAATTTGTAAACGATTCTTAGAGATTCGAAGACAGTACAGTATTAGGATCAATGCTTATGGATTGACCACAAATCAATTGTAATATTTGCCATTGCTTACAAGACGCTAAAAAATATCAATATTTGACGCATCAGTTACGGTCTTCCTACGGGATGTAGTATAATTTCGGAAAATGTAATGACACCCCTTGATAACATAGGGGGTGTTAATGCGATTTCTTAGTTAAAGGGCTGATTGTACTTTGCACTCTAAAACATTTCAAGATTCTCATTCTATAATTTTAAAGATTGAATTTCTCATATTACACTCTCAATATATCAAAACTCAAAAATATTGCAACATGACCCTTCTGTTAACTTTTTATTAATTTTTCTGTTAGTATCAATAGATTGACTTTTGATAGAAAAAAATAACATCAATAAATTGACTTTTGATAGAAAAAAATAACAAAAATTAGTAGAAGAACTATATTGTAATACTTTGAATATAATATAAAAAATTTAAGTTTTAATAATATAAAATAAAACTTAAAATCTTTCATGTTGTAAAGTGTGAAAAATCCCAAGTTAAAATAAGGAAATGAGGAATGGCTAATCTGAACTTTCACTCTAAAAGATTACTCAAATCTTTTATATCTTCAAAGTTTAAAAATATTAATTTACGTCTTAAAAGATATAAATTTGTATCAATGTACACCTGAGACTAACTCTGTTCATATTTCCGTTAAAAAAATTTAGATTAATTATAAATTATACCCTCCAGATTTAAATATTTCATATTTATGATCCAAAAAAAAATTCATTCATTAATGCTTGTTAAATAGCTTTCAATTGTATCGTATCATAACATCTTCTTGTCATGTTCGAGTCAATAAAAAATATTTTTTAAAATTTAAAAAAATTATAAAATACCTATTTTTTGCCTACAATACTTATTAAATAATTATTTTCTGTCTATAGTTACGTACAAATCTTTTGATTGTGCTATCAATTAAAGTTAAATACAAATAACAAAACTGTAAACAAAAAATAATTATTTAACCAGTATTATAGACAAAAAAAATTGGTATTTTTTAATTTTTAAAAAATATTACATAGTATTATATGAATTGTTATAAATGTGACATATAAGACATAACACAATTGACTCGACACAAAAAATATTTTTTGTTAAAAATATTTTTTTATATAATACGATACAATTAAAGGCTATTTACCGAGCATTAATGAATAAATTTTTTTTTTAGATTATAAATGTAAAATATTTAAATTTAAAGGAGTGCAATTTATAATTAATCTAAACTTTTTTAACAGTAAAATATATGACAGTTAGTTTTAAGTGTATATTAATAAATATTTATACCTTTGACGGTATAAATTAATATTCACTTGATCTTTAAGTATATGTTGAGATTAGCCCAACGAGGAATGACGACAAAAAAAAAAAAAAACACAGAAGGAAATGAGGAAGCGGATTCATAGAATTAGGCCATGGTTTTGAATAAAGAAAGCAAAAAAACCCCGGGAGTGGTAGGTTGGCCTTTTTGTCGCTTGGCAATTAGGGTGCAGTCCTCGGCTCTCCATAGATTCCAAGAGGCATCTATCTCCTCTCTATATAATCCCAACTTTCGTCTCCTCAAGGCTTAGCTCCCTAGAACTCTCCGCTCTCGTCATTTGATACGCTACACCCACTTGCCCACTTCCAGCAACCAAATCAGTCTTCAAGTCTAAAGCATCTCTGTAAGATTATCATGATCATGTTCTTTGCATATATGATTCTATATTTGTAATGGGTTTAGATTGATTTCACTGTTTTGCGTTTTGTTGGGTCTTGTTTGGTTCTCTGATTTGTTATGAATATCAACGTATTGATGAAAGACTGCATGTGTGTGTGTGTGTGTGTGATTTTGTGTTTTTAAATTCATGAAGTTGTGCTTTCGACCCACTTTGTGCAAATAGTAGAAAAATATAGATCAGTACCCACACTACCTCTATCTGCATTTTTTGATTTATGGGACCAAATTCGTAATGATCCTTGAAGTTTCATGGTTAATCCGGGTCTTGTTTGAACATGACATGAAATGTTGTACGGATTCAAGATGAAAGCTATCGTTCCAAAAAGGATGGTTATGATGATGGTGATCAGTTAAAGACTGTCGTTTTGACTGAGCATGTGGAACAACAAAAGCTATTTTAGCTAGTCAAAAAATAATATTTTTTATTTTAATTACTCATTTTTTTAATACACACTCTAACAGATTTTTTATATTTTTAACTACTCATTTTAAATATTATTTCTCATTCTTTTTATATATATATTTTTTTAAGAATAGTGAAAGAGAGAGAAAATATTATTATTTTTTTATATATATCGGTACAGTGATACTTTAAATATAGAGTTTCACTGTAAAAAAATTTTATTTTAAATGTTTTGAAGATATACTGTTGGCATAGAATTTTTGTGCTAAATAGCTAAAATTTGAAGATTTTGTGTGTTTTAAATCATATATTGGAGATGCTCTAACAAAAGTTATTTTAACTATTCAAAAAACAATATTTTTTATTTTAGCTACTCACTTTTTTAATACGCATTCCAACATATTTTATATATTTTTAACTACTCCTTTTAATTATTATTTTTCATTCGTTTTGTATTATTTTTTTTGAGAATAGTGAAAAAGGAAGAAAATATTATAAATTTTTTTTATATATCGGTACAGTGATACTCTAAATATAGAGTTTCACTGTAACAAAATGTTATTTTAAATGCTTTGAAGATAATCGGTTGGCATAGAATTTTTGGGCCAAATAGCTAAAATTTGAAGATTTTGTGTGTTTTAGATCATCTATCGGAGATGCTGTAACAAAAGTTATTTTACCTACTAAAAAAACAACATTTTTTATTTTAGTTACTCACTTTTTTAATACGCATTCCAACAGATTTTATATATTTTTAACTACTCCTTTTAATTATTATTTCTCATTCTTTTTGTATTATTTTTTTTTTGCGAATAGTGAAAGGGAGAAAGAGAGGGAAGGGAAGAGATGAGAGGAAGAGAGAGAAAATATTATAAAAAAAATTTTCATTTCGCTACAGTGATATTGTAGCCAAATGTTATTTTAGATGTTTTGAAGATACTCTTTTGGAATGGAACTTTTGGGCTAAATAGCTAAAATTTGAAAATTTTGTGTGTTTTCGATCATCCTTTAGAAATGCTCTAATGGAATAAGAAAAACCAAATCGTGGATTGCACTCTGTCAATTTTTATTGATTTATGTGCTTGATTACTTACCCTGATGGTGCTTGAAAAAGTAGTATGATGGGGTTGATAGGTGTAAAAGCTTTTCCAGAGGGCAGATTAGAATTTTCAAGACCAAAGCTAATATCCAGGACGGCAGAGATGGGGAGAGCTGTGAAAATGATAGCACTATGTTCTGACTGAAGAATATAGGAGTTACTTGATACCCATTTTACCCGGTGCTATGGTGGATGATATCTTTTTAAAAGCACTTGTACAAACACAAGTGTGCAGCCTGTTTCTTGGTTTTTGAAATTCATCCACTTCAAACCTGTTTTGCTTATATTTTTCTAGCTTTCATTCAGTTAAATATCTTGTAGCCCTAAAATCTACAACAGTTTTGTTGCAAGTTTTTTTCCTATATATCATGCATGTATAACAAGCTATTAAGTAGCCTACTTTCTCCCAACACTTGGAACTTGTCCAAAAAAATTGCTTGCTTTTATCTACTACTTTTAGTTTAAATCCTTGATTTTTGGTTGGCCTTGAATCCAAATTTAAGTGTGGAAGTAGGATTTTATACAACACAGATAACACTTTGGTGGTTTCATACCAGCCACAAAGTTGATACAATTAATCGAGCCCCCGAGTTCTGCAATTATTTCAAATACTGAAATATCTATCCCGAGTTTCGGTTTTTGTGGCATCTGCAACCTTTATACACGGCCCATACTGATAATGAATCATACAAGTGTCGTGCATGCAATAGAGGTCAACTCCTTAACTTTTGTCCTCAGATTGCTGAATTTGGCCTTCCCACTCAGTTTCCAATGGCTGCAATCTCATCTTTGTTGCCAATAGAAGTTTAGTGCTCTTTAGGATGCCTACTAGGGATGACAGTGGACCGAAGCGGGGGCGGGGGGTGTAGTCTCCATCCTCGTATCCGCTTAAAAAAATTCCGTCCATCTCTGGTCCACTCCCGTTAATGAATATATTTTTTATCCCCATCCCCATCCGCAGATAAATTTGTAATCCCCACCCCCGTCCTCGTCCACCTAACCCGCCCAAGCCCAAGCCAACTTAATCCAAAATTCTAAATAAATCTAATATTTTAAATAATTCAACATAATTATAGAATATTATAATCTAATTAAAAGTTTATAATTTACAACATAATCCAGTAATAGCAAGGGAGGGTGGGGTAGGGACGGGGCGGGGATAAGCGTCAGTCCATCCCCACCTTCATCTCCGTATGGGTTTATATGAGTATTCTCGTATACGTCCACCGTCCAATACGTATGGTCTATCTCTAGTCCAAATGGGGCAAGTTTGGACAAATACCTATTTTTATCTGGTCCATTGCCATCCCTAATGCCTTGAGTCTGACCTCTATGGGTACTATGGAAGACTACACTGGAGATTACTAGCACTTAATAGAAGACTAGACTTCATGTTTCTAAGAGGAGGGCACAAAGATTTTACATGTGAATTCTTGAAAAGGTTAACCCATAGAGTGCAATAAACCTTAAAACTAGGATAAATATCATTCGCACCCCCTGGCATTTGGTTTTATTACATGGACATCCCGTCACATATTAAAAATGACTCTAAGACCCTAGTCAGTGGATGTCGTTAACGACATTAATAGAAAGACCATTATACCCTCAAATTAACTGGTAATTTTCGACATTCCTCTTCACCAGCCCACCACGTTGCCACCAAACGGCACCCCACCCTAGTCACCTTCCTCACTTTTTCAGTCCCTTCCCCCACCACTACAACACAATAAATCTCCCTCACTACCCATGACCCATGAGTATAACCATAACCTATAACTTTGCACCTATAGAACAACCACCACCCCAACCCCCTCAACTACAGCACCCTCCAACAACCATCCCCACCCAAAACATTAACCCGCCCAAAAACCCAACTCCCAAGTCAAGCACAGAACGTTAAGAGAGAGAGAGAACGAGAGATAGAGATGAAGTATAAATCTGAGGAAGTCAAATTCGTTTTGTAGATCTAAGGAAGCCGAATTCGATTCGCAGATCTAAGGAAGTCGAATTTGATTTGCAAATCTGAGAAATCGAAAGGATATGAAGTTTAAAAAATTTGCCACCACTCCTGAGGAAGTCGACAATGTGTTTGTTGTTTAATTTGGGGGGTTTTTGGGGTTTGATTTTAATTGTAGTGGTGGTTGAGTTGTGTGTAGTGTGGTTGAGGTGGTGGAAATGAAGGTGGAGGAGAAGAATGTGGTGAGGTCGTTGGACTGTGGTGGTTGTGTGTGTGTGTTGTGAAGGTGAAAATGAAGATGGAGGTGGTGGACCGGTGATGGAGTTACTCCTTTGCTGGGCAGTGATGCTCTGTGAGAGAGAGAGAGAGAGAGAGAAAGGTGGTGGTGGTGAGTATGGTGGTGGTTTCTGTGGTGTGGAGGCGACAGTGGGTGGTGGTTAACTATGACGGTGTTAATGATGAATTTTGGGGCAAGTGAATCAATAAAATAAAATTTACATTAAACAATAACTGTGATGGTTAATGATGGATTTGGGGGCAAATGAATTGATAAATAGAATTTACATTAATATATTGTCTAATAAACAAAAATGTCTAATATTTAACTTAATAATTAGACATATTATGAAATTCATCATTTAATTGAAAAATTTAGTTTATATATGAAATATAAAATAGAGAAATGATAAGAGATGGGATAAATTTTTAAGGTAAGAAGAATAAATATTTGGAGGGTATTTTTAGTATTTCAAGAATTATTATTGATGAAATCAACCTTGACCATGAACTATTTTAGCATTTGTTAGTTGGAGGGGGTGTGGATGTTATAAGTTTCAAATGTCAAGGGGTCTCATTGTCATTTTTAATATGTGAGGGGGTGTCCGTGTAATAAAACCAAATGTCAAGGGGACTACACTGCAGACTATTAGCACTTAACAGAAGACTAGACTTCATGTTACTAAGAGGAGGGCACGGAAATTTTGCATGTGAATTCTTGAAAAGGTTAACTCAAAGAGTGAAGCAAACCTTAAAACTATGGTTCAAGGTCACTATATTGGTCATTCACTCGAAAGGCGCTGAGATGTGCCAGTCATGGCGTTGTAGAACGGATCAGACAATGATCACGAAATGGTGGATAAAAAAAGTTGGACATGGCGACAGATTGAAATGTTGGCGCATGATATCGGATGATGACATCATCGACTCGGTGTAGCCAAGCGAGATATCTTGTAGTCAACCATGAGTCGAGTTAGATTCATGACCGACACATAATGTATATGGTTATCAAAATGGAAAGTGTTGAGTTGGATACAACTCAATAGAGCCATGTTTGACTCGGCTGGTCATTGGAATACTATGAAAAATGGAGCTCAAATAGATACAAAATGAGACAGAATGACAAATCTTGTCATTCCATGTCAATTACTTCCAGTTGTAGGTAATGATGTATGATTTTCACTGTATTGTCATTATAGCGAGAGAAAAGTGTGTACAGAGTTTTGTTTAGAGCCTTTGGGCCACAAGCACATCCAAACCATAGGCATCAAATCTCAGGCTTCCCAAGTTGTAATACCATAGCTCCACTTAATGTGGTTTTCTGTTTATTTGTTGCACTGTGGACTATCACTTAGGTGGTGTTTGGATGACAGGATATGGGGGGATTAGATTGAAATTGTGAATGGGATCCATTTATCCTTGGTTTGGGTAATTCAATTGGGATAGGATTTTCGTTGGGTTTCAAAACATCGGCCGTATGTTTTGAAGGCTACAATCCCATCTGCATGTGATAAAGAAATCCCTTCTGCTGTGAGGGATTGTGAAATTGTGAAGTAGGATTACCTGTGTAAATTCTAAAATACCCTCCACAGTAAAATTGTAGGGTTTTTACCCCCATTCCCTTCATTTTCCTGATCCGGCGGGTTATCAGACTGCTTAGCTCCATTATAGTGGTCGATTCATCTCCTCATGAGGCGACTACGATGGGCTAGTATCAGGCGGGGAATGCTTTCCAGATGCTGGGTAGTATCAAGCGACTGCTCAGCTCCCTTAGTCCGTCTCTCTCTCTCTCTCTGTATTTCGTGTTTGTTTTTTTCTCTCCCTGATGTAGAAGCCGAAGCATCTGGACCTATCTCCACAGTTTGCAAGGGAAGATGACCACTTTAAACAACTTCAAATCCAGTTAATGTGGCTGTGGTTTGGTTTTTTTGCACTTTACCCTCGGTCATTATTTAAAATTTACCACATAACTCTGTTATAATTTTGAAGTAAAATGATACTGTTATAAATTCTCTCATAATTGCCAAAATGTAGCATGGAAGGTCATGATTTGAGAGTAAGTGTGTGAAAATATTCGGTCTAATGAAATGGTTTGGGTCACATTAAAAATAATAATTGTTCTAGGGAGTTGCGTGTCATTACAAATATTAAATTTTATGATTTTAATATTTTTGCTCATCCTTTCCTTTCCTTATACAAAAAATGTAAAAAAAATTAACGTATTAATTAAAGCAACATAATTTAAATTGACATGATGTGTGCTAGTGCTTCATGCAATAATATTAAAATGCCCTACCATTTTGCATAATAAATTGCATTTTGGTCATTGAAAATATTAAATATGGTTCGAATTAATTTTGCTCTTTATTTAAAATTAACAATTAAGTTTATTATTAAACACACAAGTTCGGATTTTCAACAAATAAACAAATAATGACTTAGGCTTGAGTTGTATTGTTTTTGTGTTGGAAATAAATTTTTTTTCCATGATGCATATGATTTTTGTGATAAAAAGTGTACTGTACAAATTAAATGAAATAATTTTTACAAAATAAAAATATGCAATAATGTATATAAATGCGTAATATATTTAATAATATTTTTGGATGTAAAATAGACAATACTAATGGATTGAATTTTTTTTTCATTCCATTCCAAACATGGTATATGATTGGATCACATTGTTGTACACAAGAGTCAAATGGTCTTTTTACTCTAACTTATCTTCACATGTGAATGGGGCCCACAAACCAAATAAAACCTATCCAAACACGAGATAGTATTAGAATCTCATCTTTATAATCCTCCAATCCGGACTACTTTACATTAGATTGGATTGAATTTGGATTCAAATTAAATCCAATCCAATCCTTTCATGGTTATCCAAACACCACCTTATTGTTTTTCTGTATAGCTGCTTAATAAGAAATGAAGTATTGTTAGTCTTTAGCTTGCTTTTGTTATGCTATGGAAGAACACTGTTCTTCCCTGATTTGGTGTGAAGCCTTGCTTCTTGTGAGGAATGTTTTTATTCAAGGAAACTCATTGGAAGTTTGATGACTTTGGTTTAGAATTATATCTAATTTTTTTCCTTACCAACTAAACAATAGAATTGCGGATTGGTAGCAGCATAAATTACTGAATTACAATTTTGCTTACATGTAGTGCAGTTACATATTACATTTGGTAGTGTGGAACAGTTCCATCAGTTGGTTTTATTTGGAGCCTCGAGTGAAGAGCAGAGAGCCACTCGCTTGTCTCTTCTCATAGTGCTCCACATATCTATTGCCTTGCCCTTACATAAATGGATGGTTATGTTCCATTTACTTGTGAATTGTGACAAGGCACAAATGATAGTGGTGGTATCTATGTTTTCATCATGTTGGGGTTAAGGACGGTCTAATTTTTGGCTAGATTTGTTAGGTGGAGAGCCCTTCAGTGGAGCATTGATCAACTACTGTTGTGCAAAAAATATGTCTGTTTTTCCCCTTTAAAAAAAAATTTGATTTCCAACAAAAAATTTGATTCAATTTCTTGTTTGAGGATTTTTATTTATCAATGAAGGCCAACCCTTTTACTTCTAGAGAAGTTGAGACAGGCATGAGTATCACTTTTTGCATTGGGGAGTTGTGGATAGAAGTGCTTAGCCAGTTTGTCTACTTGTGTTATACAGGAACTTGCCATTTCATTAACGAGAGGCAGTTTCCTTTTTAAGGTTCTTCAAAAATGTTAGTTTTAGCTAGATTTCAGCGAATCTATTGCTTGATATTATACGAAACGCAGTTAATGATACAATCTTATATAATATAAGTAATCATATATTTGCATTGGGTGATCAGTAAGTGAACCAGCTGAAACTTTCTGTTTTATTCAGGCAAACATGTCTACCGCAACACTTTCATCCCACTGTATGTTCACAATTGTACCCCCGAGCCGAAGTACAAGTGCCTTTATCAAGAGCCCATCCTCTCTAGGATCTGTAAAGAGCATCTCGAAAACATTTGGCTTGAAATCCACCTATGGTTTCAGAGCATCTGCAATGGCAGTATACAAGATAAAGCTGATTGGAGAGAATGGCGAAGAGACCGAGTTTGAAGCCCCTGATGATGCTTACATCCTGGACTCCGCAGAGAATGTAGGAATTCAGCTTCCATATTCTTGCAGAGCTGGTGCATGCTCCACCTGTGCTGGGAAGATTGCATTGGGTTCTGTTGATCAGTCTGATGGATCCTTCCTCGATGGGAGCCAAGTAAATCAGGGTTACCTGCTCACTTGCATCTCCTACCCAACTTCAGATTGTGTGATTCATACTCACAAGGAAACCGAGCTATATTGAGCATCTATTTGAGGCCATACCTCCAATTTGGTGAGTGGTAAGTTTTTTTTTTGTCTTGTTTTCAGGTTTGAAATGTAGTAGATTGGACGGGTTGTATTGGACCTCTGGTACTGATTTTTAATGATGTTTGTTGTACACTGCGCTTCTATTAGTATACCCCCCCCCCCTCCTTTTTCTTTCTCTCCCTCTGGCAAAAAATAAAAAAGATGGGCGTCTAGGATAGAGTTCAAGTGACTAGATTGATGAATTCGTTCTGATAGTGACCCGATAAACTCATTGGATCATTGATCATTATTGTTGCAAGAGAATGTCTGCAATAGAATGCATGCTATGCAAGGTTTTGATATGACTTTTAGGCTGCCTAAGGATTGATAGATATGAATTAAACAGATTTCTGTTCGATTGGTTAAACGATGTTATCTTTCATTTGCTTTTATCAAGATGCATCTAAAGTTGAAATTTATTGATGAAGGATTCTATTTGCATGAGTACTGTAGTCGAATATAATCTCTAAATCTAATATATCCTCTCCCTCGTCTAGAGGGCCATCTTTAGTTAGCATCAAGATTGTTCTATTGTGACCTAAGTATTCTATGTGCGAGTCTTGAAATAGTCTAATTTTGCACGCAGGGATGAGCCTCGTGACCAAATTTCCTATCCTTGTCTAATTACAACTAATGGATTTGACTCCAATTTACCTTGATTACAAATATCAAAATATCCTTTAATTTCTTGTAAGGATTTTGATCCTTACTGGGATGTTGAAGGATATGATTTGAAAAGCTTTTGCAATGGGGAAAACAATCCATCCCCTTCTTGTGTGTCAATGGATCTAATGGGATAGCCAAGAATCTGGCCGTGACATTTAAAAATAAAACAAGCTTGAAAGCAGCTGTCACTGTGTAGTCAAGGTTCTTTTGGATAATGGAGAATCGTACCAGTCACTTGTCTTGTGGACCATGGGTTATAATGTAAACTCCGGATTGCATCCATTCACTCTTTAAGCCAAGCGTTATGATGAGAGTTGATCTTAGAAATTTGTGTTTCCATGCGAGATGTATATGAATGTTTATTTTGCCGACTTAACACTAATCATGGTTCTCTAGTTGTCTCCAGTGACATTCTATTTTGATGTACTGCCTTGTATACCAGGAAGTAGAAAGGTGATTAAGTAGGTTACATTAAGGAGGTAGGTCATGCGTGGATGTTTTGTTTCTTCCACTTGTTTCACTGGTGTTTGATATGAAACTGGGGTTGTAAAAACATGATGCATCACCCAATAGGCTGTAATGTTCCCCGACTGAATGCTCTTTCCTGCATGGCTTTCAACCAGGACCGAAAGGAAAGAAATGCGAGATCGAATGTGGATAGAATTTTTTTGTATTCTAATTAGACCCAAATAAGAGTGTTTTCAAACCGATCTAATCCATTTTTATGCAAAGGATGTAACAAAACGTCACCTACCTTTGGAATATTATAGTTGCGGTTGTGGCCGTGGTTCACGGGGGAGTCGGTCATCGGCTCCCTTGTCATCAGGCACCAACTTCCTTGATCTTCTAATACTAGATAAGCGTCAACCCTCGTACATGGTCTTACAATTTTACGNCAAGCTTGAAAGCAGCTGTCACTGCCTAGTCAAGGTTCTTTTGGATAATGGAGAATCGTACCAGTCACTTGTCTTGTGGACTATTGGTTATAATGTAAACTCCGGATTGCATCCATTCACTCTATAAGCCAAGCGTTATGATGAGAGTTGATCTTAGAAATTTGTGTTTCCATGCGAGATGTATATGAATGTTTATTTTGCCGACTTAACACTAATCATGGTTCTCTAGTTGTCTCCAGTGACATTCTATTTTGATGTACTGCCTTGTATACCAGGAAGTAGAAAGGTGATTAAGTAGGTTACATTAAGGAGGTAGGTCATGCGTGGATGTTTTGTTTCTTCCACTTGTTTCACTGGTGTTTGATATGAAACTGGGGTTGTAAAAACATGATGCATCACCCAATAGGCTGTAATGTTCCCCGACTGAATGCTCTTTCCTGCATGGCTTTCAACCAGGACCGAAAGGAAAGAAATGCGAGATCGAATGTGGATAGAATTTTTTTGTATTCTAATTAGACCCAAATAAGAGTGTTTTCAAACCGATCTAATCCATTTTTATGCAAAGGATGTAACAAAACGTCACCTACCTTTGGAATATTATAGTTGCGGTTGTGGCCGTGGTTCACGGGGGAGTCGGTCATCGGCTCCCTTGTCATCAGGCACCAACTTCCTTGATCTTCTAATACTAGATAAGCGTCAACCCTCGTACATGGTCTTACAATTTTACGTAGACTTGTGTTTTGATAAACAGTCTACATTAAATACAGACTGTTTGAATTTATTATCATTCCACACATTTATTAATACCCAATTCGAGATGACAATAATTGATAAAAAAATGTTGGTGATAAATCTATGGGTAATTTTTTTTTCTACTTTTTGGTTTTTTAGACTTATTGAACGGTTGATGAAATTGAATCAATAACAAATCGACTCCTAAATCAAATATGTACACCAGATATATAAATCAAATAAATTTTTTCCATACTATTCGTCCAGCAGAGTCAAATTTATACAGTAATTCGATCTTCTTGACATTCCTATCTACAATATGGCTTATGGTTATGGAAGATGATGGCCGATCGAGAAAGCGAGAGGCACCCCAAAAAGCACACTTTAGGCCGAAAGAGATTTGGTGAAGAAGAATCGTGGACAAGCTTTTTCTAGAAGCCAACATGCACGTCGAGAGGGTCATGGAATAAGAATAAAGTACCTCTCTATTGTGCTCTGCCGGAAAGTTTAGATTGAAAGGAAACGTTAAATGTTTATGTTCTGTATGATTATCAACCTTGTAAACAATAGAAAAGTGCGCTTAGAATTCATGAAAGTAACTTTCCAGGGAAAATTATCCAAAAGAAAGAAGGAAAATATTTTGGATCCCAAATGAATAGAGATCATTGAATGAATAAATCCCGTCAATTTTTTTAACAAAACCCACTGATGATTTGTCTAGAAGCAGCCACCCTTTAAAGAATGTGTAATAACTCACTGATCGAGCGTTGTTGCATTGAAGATGAACAGGTCTAAGCGATTTATCGAAGTTGGGGGATGTAAAAATATATCGATAGTGGAGCATTCCGCCTTAGAGGGAAGGACCCGCATGAGAGGTAGTGGACAAAGCGAAAGCGAGAATGTCGACTTGAATAACACAAATATTAGTGAAAATTCAATCCCAAAAACTTAAGAGTTACTCCGTAAAATTCGTCTAGAGGGTGAGTCAGGATCTAACATTAGGCTGAAAGGCATAGTCAATAGACAATTACTAAATATTCCTATACTATCCCTTGTTGGTCCCAATAAACAGAAGGGACTAGATTAGTCAAAAGATGGTTATCAATTGAACCAAGTAAGGTAACCAATGATCACACCTAGCATTGCTAAGAGAAAAAACTTGCTGGGGCAGAATTTTGTGTTTAGTCAGGGAGGCTTTTGCTCTGCACAAGCACAAGGCTAACCACTTGAGTTGAGCAGCATCTATATGGGGTCACATCAGGGACCACGCATGTTTCTATTTTGTATTTCATGTCAACGCCAACAGTTAAAAGTTTGGAAAATATTATGCATACCAAAAAAATCTTATTTGAATGGTTGAATCAATAAATCTGGTTATAAAAATAAATGAAACTCATTGATCAAACCATCTAATCGATCGGTCATCGTGTATTTGATTAGAGATTATTAATTTTTAAAATTTCAACAGAAATCATAACAGATAATTTACTTTTAAGACCAGTTAAAAAAAGTTGTATAAGAAGGATTTAAATCCCTAGGAGAGGTAAAATAAATATAAATATAAACTTTTTTGACATTCAAACTCGCACTATCACGGTCTTAATACAACATTTTTATCATGACAGTGGATAGTGACTATGATTGTAAGCTGGTCAAATTCCCAATCCAACAACTTTCTCAAATCAATCTTATTTCTATTAAAAAAAATAATAAACAAGAATACACAACTGTTGAGATTTGACTTTTTTGGTGGTTGGTACTTTTTTTATCTATGAATTTTTTAAGTCTATTATTGCACTCTTCTATTGAGTAAGCTTTAGGGATTATTATCACATTGTTTTAAGCATAAAGCTTTTGACATTTCCAACTAACCCAAGGCTTTGTCTATAGGCAATGCTTTACTTCTAAAAAATTAGAAAAAAGAACCAGCCTAAGCTTCTAAAATATAAAGAAAAGGTGGGAAAACTTAGCTCCAAATTTTCCTCACAACAGCAGTACTCATATGAAGGCCCGTGTGTGGGGTGAGGCGTGTTCATGTTTTGTCTTAGTGGTTCATATCAAAAAGTACTCTATTCATAGTCGATTTATATATTAATTTTTGTCAAACAAATCGTGTTATATCGAATTTGTATCATGTATTTCTTTTGATTAGCTCATACATAATTTGTTTATTAATCATGTCATGTCAAATTCATCCGTTTACGAAATGAGTAGTTTAAAGAAGAATAAAAACCTGTAAGTTTGTGTTGGTTTCGTATCGTGTTAACGAGTCATGTCATATTTTGATATCCCTGCTCGTGAAATAGTAATTTGTTATTAAAGATTTGATAACACTAATTAGACAAAATCCATAGAAAAATACGAAGTTAAATGTGGCGCCCCAAACTAATAAAAAATTACATGTGGGTCAATTCGAACCCAGACCACTATCTATGGGTAATTTTTCCTTGGACACTCAATTTTTAGCATTCAAGTTGAATTTGAATAAAAGAAGTCTCAAACCAATTTTAATCCAAACATCTCAAATTTTAGGGACCCAATCTGCTCTCCGCCCATTTTCTTTAATTTACATTCAACTCAAATTGAACTTGAAATTTAATAGGAATTATATAACTAGAGAATCAAACAAATCTCAATCCAACTGGTGTCTTTCGAGAGGAAAAGTATGGACATTGATTGAATTCAAGTTGAAGGTCACATGGCGAGAGGTGTTATGAACTAGGCGTAACTCGTGTCTGAGATACGGTGTAATGTGAATGATTTTGAGAGGAATGTTGGTGGCCGTTGGATAAGTCTATTTGAGACTGTCGAATAGACTCATTAAAATTTATCATATTTTATATTATAGAGTTCATTAAGCTCATATTGTCCTCCCCTCCTCCTCCAAATCCAAAAAAAAATTGCATTCCTAAGATGGTCAGAAGTAGCATTTTGTCATTGGGATGGAACTCTGATTCAAACTTCATGGATATTCGGATTCTCTTTCCTAAATTTGTACATCACTTTTGTATGTAAAAAAAGTCGTTATGATCCGCATGTTGAGCAGTTAATTACAGCAAGTCTTGATTGATGTAAGTCATAGCTGGTGTAGTTCAAAAAATTGAAAGTTGTACCCCGTCTTCTCTCTAATAAAGTCTTTAACCTTCAGGAAATAGTAATGAGCCTTCACCAATTGGTTGCACTTTTTTAAAGAACTTTCCTTATGAATTTGGTCGGACTTGTTAAGTCCGTTTGGTAGAATAAGTTCCCACGCCTTCTACCAATTACGATGGGACATAACATCATCTTGCACAACGAAAACTTCTTGATTTTCAAAGTTGATGAGGGAAAATAAAAAGATAAATCACACTTCATATTCTAAAAGATATAAAAAATTATCACGTTATACTCTCAAATATTAAAATTTTTATATTATACCTTAAATGTATTAAAAATATTATAATGTAATTATTTTGTTAGTTTTTGTTACTCATTTTATCAAAAAAAANAAAAGAAGTCTCAAACCAATTTTAATCCGAACATCTCAAATTTTAGGGACCCAATCTGCTCTCCGCCCATTTTCTTTAATATACATTCAACTCAAATTGAACTTGAAATTTAATAGGAATTATATAACTAGAGAATCAAACAAATCTCAATC
The DNA here is from genome assembly GCA_963454935.2 of Ilex paraguariensis. NCBI lineage: Eukaryota > Viridiplantae > Streptophyta > Magnoliopsida > Aquifoliales > Aquifoliaceae > Ilex > Ilex paraguariensis. The sequence continues at coordinate 386,694 of CAUOFW020005713.1, read as the reverse complement.
CAAATGGTGTCTTTCGAGAGGAAAAGTATGGACATTGATTGAATTCAAGTTGAAGGTCACATGGCGAGAGGTGTTATGAATTAGGCGTAACTCGTGTCTGAGATACGGTGTAATGTGAATGATTTTAAGAAGAATGTTGGTGGCCGTTGAATAAATCTATTTGAAACTGTCGAATAGACTCATTAAAATCTGTCATATTTTATATTATAGAGTTCATTAAGCTCATATTGTCCTCCCCTCCTCCTCCAAATCCAAAAAAAAATTGCATTCCTAAGATGGTCAGAAGTAGCATTTTGTCATTGGGATGGAACTCTGATTCAAACTTCATGGATATTCGGATTCTCTTTCCTAAATTTGTACATCACTTTTGTATGTAAAAAAAGTCGTTATGATCCGCATGTTGAGCAGTTAATTACAGCAAGTCTTGATTGATGTAAGTCATAGCTGGTGTAGTTCAAAAAATTGAAAGTTGTACCCCGTCTTCTCTCTAATAAAGTCTTTAACCTTCAGGAAATAGTAATGAGCCTTCACCAATTGGTTGCACTTTTTTAAAGAACTTTCCTTATGAATTTGGTCGGACTTGTTAAGTCCGTTTGGTAGAATAAGTTCCCACGCCTTCTACCAATTACGATGGGACATAACATCATCTTGCACAACGAAAACTTCTTGATTTTCAAAGTTGATGAGGGAAAATAAAAAGATAAATCACACTTCATATTCTAAAAGATATAAAAAATTATCACGTTATACTCTCAAATATTAAAATTTTTATATTATACCTTAAATGTATTAAAAATATTATAATGTAATTATTTTGTTAGTTTTTGTTACTCATTTTATCAAAAAAAAATTTATTGATATGATAAAATTAGTAACGGGAGCTAAAAGAAGGGTTATATTATAATATTTGAAATATATTGAATAGATATAATGTAAAAAATCTAATTTTTAAGGGTATAAAATATAAATTCTTAAATATTTGATAGTACAAAGTGTAATTCTCCCAAAAGAGGAAATAAAGACAAAAGAGGGAGGTCAAAGTTGTTATTCTACGACGAAAAAGGCCAGCAAGAGTGACGAAGCGGAAAAGCTGAGGTGTAAACCGACCTTTTCAGACATCGAGCGTGGTTCGCGAGGTGGATCGCGTGACGGCCGGTGAGTAACACGTGCAATCTTACTGATCTTCGCGTCATCATTTGCATTTTTTCAATCGATTATTTTCGTCCAAACACGGTTTGTGTTGGATAATTCTGATTCCGATGAGGTGGTAGTCGGGGAGGGTTGTTTATACCAGCCTTAGTTTTGTCCTCGTTGGTATCGGGGATTTTTAGTTTTGACGCAATGTTAAGGTTACTCTGTTATGAATTTGTGCAGAAATAATTTTTTTTGTTTGTAAAAGTGAGAGTGAGTATAATTTAACTCTCCTTAAATGCCATAATATCAGAAATCATATATTTTGATTACGTCTTTTATTTTTTGGTAATGGTTATACTTATATATAAATTTTTTTTTTTTTTGGTGTAAAACAGAGTGTTCAAGTTGACATTGACTAAATTAGTATCTACAGCATACATGTAAAATAGTTTAAAAATTATTAAAAGAAAAGAAATTGATTATATATTGATAATGTTCACGTTTATGTAAAGGAGACATAAGCAATGGATTAATTAAACCAATTAGTTTGCTTTTTAGTTTGAAATAGTTTTAATAGAGATTAAATTATTTTTTTTCTAGAATTGCTATGTGCAAATATTCGTAAGATTTCGTCGTGTACTTGAAATAAATTTGTCAAGAACCTATTCGCGATATATTTATAAGGGCAACAATTGCTTAAAATAGAGAAGTTACATATTTTAAGGTCTATATTCTATTTCAACAACTCATATGCGACATTTCCACTAAACTTGTCAACTTAATTATGACCTGATTTTGTTAAAAGCTAAATTAACTCAACGCATAAGACGATTTATTTGTTGAGTAGGTTTAGCAGGGTAAATCTCATTATAATTTGAACTCATTAAAACAAAATTCATATATAATTTCTTGACAATTAGCAAGCTGTATTAAAAAGTGTCAATCTTAATCAGGAATTTAATCCAATCTAACAATAAGATAAATTGTGAGTTGTAGTATTATATAGATTCCACTTTTAATTCAATGATTATATTGAATTATGTCCCCAGATTATGTGACCAAATTAAATTCAAATAGTATATTTAAAAATTTTATTGTATCATCGAAAAAGTTAAAAGAAAAATGATATTTTTGAAAATCTAATAAAAAATTCAAGGGAAAATTTCAGTTACATTCCCCCAATTTATCATATCTTTAAAGACAACCCCTGTAGTTTCTGAATCTTTACTGACACCCTTATCTAGTTAAATACCATAACTAAAATATAATTTTACTAAATTGCCCTTAATATATTTTAAGAAAAACTTCATCTACACCTCATGTAAATAGACATATTTTAAATAAGACCCCCTCTATTTTATAATTTTTTTTACTTATTAAAACTCGGGCCGTCTAAAATTTGATTGAAGCCAAATAAAATTCGTTTTTAATCAACTCGCATTGAATTTTAATCAGTCTAAATTTTGATACGTAAAAAGATATAAATTTTAATTGATTCTAATTTTAATACATAAAAATTAAATTTTAATTAACTTGAATCAAATTTTATTTAGCACGGATTTTAATAAGTAAAAAAAATATAAATTTTAATCAACTCGAATTGAATTTTAATTAACACTAACAGCTTATGTTGAGCTCAAATCGATTCAAATTTTAGTATGTAAAAAAGGAATTTTAATAGGCTTAAATTTTAATATTCGTAAAAAAATAAAATTTAATCAGCTCGAAACGAATTTTAATCGGGTCAAATTTTAATATGTAAAAAAAATTTAATCAGCTCAACTTTTAATATATAAAAAAATAAATTTTCATCAACTCAAGTTTTATTTAAATTTTATGTAAAAAGATTGTTTGGGGTTTATGTAAGGACAATTTTAGTATTTTAGATATATATTTTTTATTATAAATAGTGGTTTAATGACAGAGGTATTAGTGGTGTTTAAATATAAACTAGAAGGGGTTCCAGTGATATGTTAGATAATGAAGGGTATACCTTTGGAGATATGGTAAATTAGAGAGGTGTGACTCAAATTTTTCAAAAATTCAAAGGGTGTTTTGAGAAATCCAGAAAGTTAGTCGCTAAAAATCACGTAGGACTAGGACCACCAAACTAGAGAGGGACTAAATTAAAAACAATGAAGTGCACACGAGGAGAAACATAATTGGTTAGGAATTAAATATCACATGATACTATCGAAAAATGATTTTATTACAACTTTTTTTTCATAACATGTATGTGCATATATATAGGACATTGTAGGGGGTGGCAGGCGTGCCTGACCTTCGGAATCTACAAGGTGAAGCGGCGCACATTAACTAGTAATGGTCACCCTCCTCCGCTCATTTATTGTTCTTCTCTCTCTAACAGGTTCATCTTCTACTCTCTGCTTCTTGTTCACTCCCTCTCTCTCTCTCTCGATATATATGTGTGTGTGGTGTTTTTTATTTTTTTGGTGTCCATTGGATATTTGAATGGTTCATTTGATTCAGTTTTGGTTGGTTAACCAAGGATGAAATGCAAAATCAAAAACTGAATCTTTGGATTTCTTCATGAGAAAATGGAGAACTTATGTCATCTATGTCAGGTAGCTGTGCGATGTTCAATTGGGTGGCTGAGACATTCAATATTGAGTAGTTCAACTTCTTGTAGATTTGCCAGCATATTCTCTTTGTCAGAGTTAATGCTTGTGGAATATTGATGGATAGTGTACGAGTTTAAGTCGATTTTTTTTTTTTTCTGAATTTTGTTGAGATTTATGGATGATTATGTTGTGAACTTGCATGTTATCGCGTTGAGTTGTTGAATTGTTGTAGATTGAAGTATGTATCAGCATTTTCTGTTATTTATTTTCTGCTTTTTGTACTTGACATTCAAACTTAGGATTTGTTTGAAATTTTTGATTTTTTCTTTTATTTTCCAAATGTTTGGTGGGTATCTTGAAATTGGTAAGAAACATTGTTTTCTTCTGATTTTGGGTTCCCTTATCAAATACAGATTCATAAATACTAGCTAGTCATATAGTTTTCTCCATTATGGAACAATAGTCTTCTATAAGCACCCATTGATCCAATGCAATTGGGTTGTTTGACTGTCTTGGTTATTTTCTCTGTTTCCAGATTTATTTGTTAGTATTGTTAGCCTCGGAATTGGAATTAACTATGGCCAGATTGCCAACAATCTCCCATCTCCTTCCCGGGTTGCCATCCTCCTTACATCTGTCAACATCAGTAGAGTGAAACTCTACGACGCTGATCCAAACGTATTAAGCGCATTCTCCAATTCGAATGTTGATTTTGTTATTGGACTTGGGAATGAGTATCTTCAGACAATGACCGATCCTGTTCAAGCTCAAACTTGGATTCAACAGAATGTCCAGCCTTACCTTCCACAGACAAAGATTAGTTGTATAACCGTTGGAAATGAGGTCTTATCTGGAAATGATACTCAGTTAATGTCCTATCTCCTCCCGGCAATGCAAACCATATATGGCGTTCTTGTAAATCTTGGCCTAAGCAAACAAGTATATGTGACAACTGCACATTCACTTGAAATTTTAGGTAATTCCTTCCCACCTTCCGCAGGGGCTTTCCAACAAGATCTTGCTGAGTACATCCAACCCATTCTCAATTTTCATTCGCAGACCAACTCGCCGTTCCTCATAAATGCATATCCATATTTTGCATACAAAGATGACCCAGATCAGGTTTCACTGGAGTACGTGCTTTTCCAGCCTAACCCAGGGGTGACTGATCCAATTACGAATTTGAACTATGATAATATGTTATATGCACAAATTGATGCTGTTTATTCATCAATCAAAGCGATGGGTTATACAGACGTGCAAGTTAAAATTTCTGAGACGGGTTGGCCATCTAAGGGGGATCCCAATGAGGTAGGAGCTACACCAGAGAATGCAGAAATATACAATGGTAATTTGCTGCAGCGGATAGAACAGCAGCAAGGTACTCCAGCAAAACCATCAGTACCAATCGATATATATGTTTTTGCACTTTTTAATGAAGATCTTAAGCCTGGTCCGACATCAGAGAGGAACTATGGGCTATACTATCCAAATGGTACTCCAGTTTATAACATTGGTTTACAGGGTTATCTTCCCCAGATGGATTACTCAGCTTCACAGAAGAATGTAAGTATCTTGATTTTTTAGTAAGCTCTTCATAGTATCATCCTTCTTCACACAGTTGCTTCATTCGAGTAAATGCAAGATGCATTTTATAGATCCAAATATGAATTACCAGCGTCTTTCGTTTGCACTGGCTGAATTAATACCAAGATATAATTTCATGAAGCTATGAATCTAATGCTATTATTGTCTCATATTTTGCAGGCCTTGTCTATTTGCACTCTTCTCCTTTTTTCCCTAGTATCCTTAATCTATGTTTAGAAGGTGGAGAATTAATTAATTTGAGGCAGACGGGAAGATGGAGAAAAGAGGAGCCCCTGAAGTCCCTCGATTCCTCAAAGATATCGTCCTTACAGTTTGAGGGGTAGATTGTAGAGGTAAAAAGTTCAACTCCCATTACTCAATTCATCTTGAGTTTTTTTAAGTAAGAGTAGTATAGCCGACCCCAAATGATTGGGATTTTAGACTTGGTTTGATTTGGTTAGTAGTATAGTCTTCCCCCACGCACATAATTCCCCTGCATTTCCTATTAATTTAAGTTGATTATGAACTCAAATTCCTGGTGATTAGACATGTAGTTATCTGGTGAGAACTAATCATTCATTGGGGTCTTCTCAAATTAGTCATCATGTGATCTCCAGTTCTCTGAGCTCATTTTCTGAGATTTCAGAAATATTAGGGAATGAAGAGTCTAGGAACTGTTTGGTGAGAAATTTACAACCATTTATGGAATACGTTTCAACTCCATAATATTATTTCCCATATGAGGTAACATTATTTCTTGGAAGTCTATCATGGGAAAGACATTCAATATTAGAATGAGCTTGCAAATACCGTATTTTGTGTGTTGAACATCATCGTTTCAAACTCCAAACATGTAACATCAATATTTTGTTTGAGCCAGAGAGTTGGCTTGTGGCTTTCTACGTTGTGGAGCCCTTTTTGACTATAGGGAATTTTTGCATCAGCATGGCCTAAAGAGGATAAGCTTGCCAGATAGACGAATTTACATGACAAATGCATATAGTGACTGGCTATATATTTGATCCCCAGTTCGTAGGACGGCCAACAGTTCATGATCAACCGACCCTCTTGTTAAAAGTGATCTGTGGTGGTCCAGACAACATTGGACCTCGACACCATTCGTTGGAACTGCAAAGCTCATATAAAGTGGTGTGGATTGAGGAAACATATGGTAGAGAAATCTAAACTAAGTTAGCTTGATTACACGCCAACTCAGAGTTCAGTCCAACTTTCATTCATCAAAGATATATTCTATGAATACTACTAATTATATGGTGGTTGGTAGGCGATGGCTTAGCACTGTCCATAGAAAGTTTAAGATAATCTTTCTTTCCCTCGTGGTTGTTAGTCTATTGTTTGGTCCATACACATGGCATGTGTTTAATTACGATTGGATCTTTAAATAGGGTGGGTATCGATAGTGATCTTTGATTATTCGTGGAATTAATCCTGTGCCGCCTTTGTTTGTAGGGAGCCAACCATGGTGGAACTTTCATTTTCATCCTGGACGTCACAGCTAAAAATTTAACACCGATGCTGGATCAGCGAATTTGTCTTTGGAATTGATCAGAACCAATGTACACATATCAAAATAATTCATTACAGATCAAAGAGACTAAATATTGAAAAGGTAATTCGTGTTGAAATTCATACTACATTACAGCAATAAAGTGAACCAACTGCAGCAGGAACTGTAATAAGGTTAATACGATTCTTTAACAAATAGACGATAGTTTGTAACTTGGTGAAGTTTGAGGGGGGCTTATATGATTTTGTTGAGGGTACAACCTTGTACAATTCAAAGACCAATCAGGGTTTTATATTTTTTTCAATTTATTACAGTTTACTCTTGTGTTCATAGCATTTAATCTTTATTACACTACTGCTTAAGCCAAAAGTTGGGAGATGCCTGATCTTGTACTGTCTCATTGGTTGGTTATATTGCTTTCTTTGTTACTGTTGGAATGAGCAAGAAATTGATATGATGAAAATTGAAATTTAAGAATGGGAATCGGCAGGCTTCTTCAGGCAGTAAAGCGAATTTGATCAACAGGGTGAAATATTTCAAGTACATAACAAAGAATATTGAACAGCCAGAAGTAGACAGTGGTGGATGAGCTTAATCTTCCAACCTAATTTCAAGAAGAAATCCTGGAAGAAATAAAACTCATGAATGGTTGGAAGCGGAGAAGCTAAGAACTATGCAATTGGAGAGTTGGTCGTCGAGGATAGCTCAAATGGAAAGGCCCGGTTGGTCCAATACACGTGGTTTGCGAGTGAATGCTACATCCATAATTTAGGTTGCTGCCATTCAAAACCAATCCTATAATTGCTGCAGGCGGGTCCCTGGTTGATGGTTCCTTTGCTTAGTCTATAATGCATGTTAAATTGATTAGGTTTCTTCACCATGTGAGATGCTTGGGTCTAAATCTCAAGCATGTGCTTTTGCTGTAAGGAAGCCAGCAAGTCTCACACACACACACACGTGGCAGAAAGGAGAAAGAAAAGAGTGTACTCGAACTTTCGATTAATACCATATAACCAAAAAGTTTGCCCCTATGTTCCGAAAGAACATAATTCAACTCCATATAAAATGGCCAAAATACGGATTAGAAAAAAATAGCAAAAATATGGTTAAATAATCGAAGTGATACGTTTGATATTGCGATTATCAACATGACGAGAGAAATCAATAATTTACCTAATTTTTAGCTCTACCCATTTTCACTGGCCTCAATTATCGCTAGGCATTACGAGGAATGCCAAGCTGATAAAAAGTATGGAATTAATTATCATAACGGAACAAATTTAAAATTTTAATGTGTGAAAATGAAATCAACAACACCATTATGGTAATGCGATATCATTTGGTACTGGTTAACCTAAATTCAGATATTTTCCAATACACTTTCTCTTCAAGGAACATCATCTATTGTTAATGAGTGAGAGACTCATTTGTATATAATGGGTTTTACTTGAATACATGATGGATGATGTGCTTTAAAAATAAAGTGTATTGAAGATGATCTCACTCTGGTCAACCTAGTTTGACATGTTTAATTCCTTCTATAAAAAGTCTTGACACTATCTGGGGCTAATTATTAATCGTGTCATGTTCGGGTTGATTTATATGACTTGTGAAATAGAAATTCAAGAGTAGAACTTCTATTTTCCTCAATAAAACATTGTATTTGATAGAGTTTAATGACGAAAGAGAATTCATGTAACCGATCCTAAAAATATTAGGACAAAGCTGAGCGGAGTTGAGTTAAATTAATCAATCTTAANGTATTTGATAGAGTTTAATGACGAAAGAGAATTCATGTAACCGACCCTAAAAATATTAGGACAAAGCTGAGCGGAGTTGAGTTAAATTAATCAATCTTAATCCACTAGTTTCGTGTTAAATTCGTGTCGTGTCGTCTTATTGTGTTAAAAATCACTTCCAGTCTGCCCCGAAAATTAATTTCTGACTTTGTTTTCCGACAACATAACAAAAGCGTCTCTTTAAGGTCCAAAATCTAAGCCCATGGGCTGGACTGTAAATAGAATAGGCCCAATTGGGCCTGGCTCACAAATTCGCAATCATGTAATCCACATGTCAATGGCGGGAAAGAGACCTAGACAAAGCACTGGTGTGTTCAGGTTTTTAGAGAGAGAGAGAGATGACGGAGAAAGAGAAACAGAAAGTCGTAGCAGAGACTGAGGAGCTGCCGAAGACAATCGTGCGCAGGCTGGTGAAGGATAAGCTTTCTCAGCTGTCCAAAGAAGGCGACGTCTCTGTTTTACGTGAGGCTCTTCAGGCCTTCTCCGAGAGCTCTCGTATCTTCATACACTACCTCTCCGCTACGTCAGCCTCTCTCTCTCTCTCTCTCTCTCTCTCTGTGCATGTTTGTGTGTGTTGAATGTGTGGTTTGATTACAGAATTTCATCGCTTTGTGAATGTATGTTTATTCCACTCTAAGGCTAAATTTTCTAGGGTTTCAAAATTTGACCGCTGGTTTTTGCTATTATACTCGCAAATGTGTGAATGACTTAATTGTTTGATTGTTTATTTGGAATGCCTTAGTGGTAATTTTGGGCATTACTTTGATTACATTTGTTTACTTGAGGTTTTTCGCTGTAAGAGTATGATTCTAAGCCTAGTCACAATCAGGAATTTTACAATGGACATCTCCCGTATGCATATAATAAATTTTGGTTGAAGTGCAATGGTAATTCATCATCCCATATTAGAAAATTGTCGATGAATTTGATTGTTAGGGGTTGAAAGATGTAGAAATGACTACAATGAATCCATTGTTCTTGTTTTGTATATGTGGGTGTCTTTGTTTTGCTGAAAATAATGGCTATGTGCAGGGCAAATGACATATGCAAGGAGTCCAAGAGACAAACAATCAATGCTGAGGATGTATTTAAAGCTCTCGAAGAGATTGAGTTTTCTGAGTTTGTTGGGCCTCTAAGATCTTCTCTTGAAGGTCAGTGAATTTCCTTAAATTGGGTTTTCCTTTCTACAAATGTAGTTAGCTTTATTATCATTTCTTCACTCGTAAGCTGTATATTGAGATTAATTTTAGTTCCGAAAAAGTATGATTTCGTGGACACTGAAGCTGCCATATGAGGGGTGTTTAAGCCTGCAAAGCAAAGGAAAATGAAGCAACAATTTTTTTTTACCTTCTTGTTAAAGCACTGAACTGTTGAAACCAGTTCTATATGTCTTTGTCAACATTATGGCGTGGGTGGTTTGTGGTTTTCTTAGACAAGTACTCTGTACTTAAAACCCACCAAGAAATATTTTGACGTCATTTGGTTAAATTATAACATCATCGGTACTGTTGTTCATCAAAAAATAACGGTCCCTGTCATGCAAATTCTTAGTGTTCTACCCACAAAGACTAGAATCAAGAAATGTTAACTGGTTGATGGGTATCATGGTAAAGCACCACCAAAATATGGTAGAACTAAAGACTACAAGTCATCTTTAAACCAAAGAAAAAAAGGGACTGCAGGCATGCACTTCACACAAAATAACATTCTTGTATCTATTTTTTGCCATATGTCACTGTTCCTTGTCAAAAAATGTCTTTATTTCGATTTCAGGTAGCAGCTTCTATTCTGCCCTCAAGTAGCAACACAATTAAACAAAGTGTACAAATTTGTGAAGTAATAATTCACTTCAGCTCATAATTGGTAATTGTAGGAAATTTCCAGTCCTAACTTCTTTTTCATAACATGTAGTAGATGTTCAGAGGTCCAGAGGAGAATCAGAAACAATTTTTGTTTCTGTGAGACCATGGTATGGCTTGTGAGTGGTGTTATGTAAGCACTATTAGTTTACAATTCCCTCTCTTTTTTAAAGAAAATTATTGAGCAGACAGTATCTCCATAACATAAATACAAGTTAATTTTCAGTACTTTGCTCGTTTGTTGAAAGTTAGAAGGCCAAAGTCGTAATTTGGTTTAATTTAGGGCCGGAATATATATGTTTTCAATTAGATGTGACATGTGGAGATGAAATCACTCCTTTTACAATCTTTATAATCTTTTTCCTGAAAATGCAGTTGACCTTCCTAATCCATGGCTGACTTTGATCGTTTGAATTTTTTTTGCTTTTTTCTTGATCATATAGCTGAAGGTGGATGTGAAATTGTTACTAAAAAATTTGGTTTTAATAAACTTCCCATTTTGAACATTACCAAATTTGTGGCCCAATTTCTTCGGGTTTGAATGTTTCTGATGAACAGTTGAATTTCCTTTGCTCACCTGCCCTATTCTTCCTCCGCTGACTGTATGTGTGCCAGATAAAGAAGAATAGTCAACATTTTAAATGGTTGGGAATGTCATCCTGACACTATACTTCTTTGCAGAAAAACTTGTTTTAACATGTCACTCATAATGTTGCCAGCTTACCCTTTCTCATCCTTTTCTTCCAGAGTTCAGGCGAAAGAATGCTGGAAGGAGGTCAGGATCATCAAAGGCAAAAGAAGCCAAAAAAAACAGTAAACAGAAAGACACAAGCATGGAAAATGGGAGTGAAAGCAACCAAAATGAGGATGAAAGCAATGAAGTTCGGGATGATGCTCCTGATAATGACTGAATGTGCGCCTATTTACCCTATCAGAGTGGTTATAAAGAAGAAAGAGACAGAGAGGACCTGTGTTGAATTTTTAATCCGTCATCAAGGGTTTTATCCGAAGTCTTCAGTTTTTGGTTTTCAAAGTATGCTATCATGGTAGACATTAAGTAGTTATATCATAGCTAAAGCTAGTTGTAGAGCCTTTGCATAGCTGTCGGGCATGGTTGTGTTTAGCCTTCGTAACTTTATGTGATCGATGCTTCCAAAATTCATCCAAAGACTATATAAGATTGGCTCAGCAAAAACTTGTTCGAAATAGGCTCATAAGATAAATGAACTATGCTTGAATTTTATTTAAATCTGACTTATATTCCAGACTAATAAGCTTGAGCAAATTACTACTCAACTAGCCTTGTATTGGCTCATTCGATACAATAATCACAAGCTCCAACTTGGTTTGCCGTTACTTCAATTCGTTGGCAAGAACATGGAAGAGCTCAAAAATTAACATAAGACACTTGTCTGTCGTGGGTACAAAACAATACCAACAGGTCCATTCCACACAGCATAAAACCTCAAGACAAGACTCGAGAGCAATGAATGGAGTGATGAAGACTAAAGGTAACTGATCGGTTGCAGCTTTTTGAATATGCTAACATGGAAAGCCACAACAATGTTGATTCCAATTCTGGAAAAATGTGGAGTTTTACAAGGCAAAAGGAGTTCTTCAACAACAAAATTGGCAATAAAAAAATATCTATTACTCTGATCAAATGGAAAAAGTGAAAACAAGTATAATCACTAGTATGTCTCTCCTAAGCACAATCTACTCTCTCTTGTATGAATGTCGAAACCCTACAAGTTGTTTTACAACAAAGCCAAATGTGTCTGTCTTGCACTTGACAATCTCAGCTATATCATTGGCACCAGGAGAGCTTCCACCTGGAAAATTGAGGTATAAACAACTTTTAACCCCTACTGAAAAGTCCGTTTCAATGGCACACGGCTAAGTAGTTCATTTCTATGCTTGACCAATTTAAGTAACCCCTCGTGAATGTGTAAGTTGAACCTATTCTCTAACTTCAATAAATGATGGGATGTGGTATCCGTCTCTATTTCATGTATTCCAAAACACTCTGATTGATCTCCTCAAGGAATGAAACGAAACCCATGACGCTTGTGAAGCCACTTCCATCAACATCCTGTTCTTCAATCAGATAGTTCTCAAATGCTGTGGCATCATCTTGCCCTCCCCTGATAAATATGAGTTTTGGAGTGATGCTTCGCTCTTGCTTGAGTTTGTTTATGGTTGTCCTCAATAAGCCTATATAAGAAACATTTCCCTAAGCAAAGCAAATAATTCTTCCAAAACTTGAAAGGAAGCAGAAAAAAATGATGCAGACAGACTTACAGTCATGGGGTGGAGGGAAAGGAAGGGTAGGGTCAACTGTAGAAGAATAAAATACAATAAGAGCCGTGAATGCATCAAGGAAAAATATTGGACTGCCACTAGTTATCAGTGCAGCACGACTCAAAGAATGACGAGGGAACGCTTGTTTATCAGGAGTGGCAAATGATGTTAATAGCGGATATATAGCCCGGTGAAGAGAACTTGGCTCTAGAGCACTGCATCACAAAAAGCAAATTGTGCAATTAATCAGAGACATATAACAGAACAAGCTTTGAGGAGATACAAAAAAATGCCAAGGCAATTGCCTACAATACATGTAGGAAGTTTATTGACACAGTAGGGTAAATAATAGAGAAACATATACAAGATGAGCACTGAAAGAAGGCAAATCCGGCCAACCATGGAACAACTTCCATGATGGAAACATACTATTTTGATCTACTCACGAGTTGCGTAATCCATAGTCCAAGAGGTTCATCAACTTCAAGTGCATGGTGGTATAGTAAACTATCCTTACATGAAAGCAACCCGTGGGGTCTTAAAGAACATCTATTGCTATCAATCAGGGGAGAGCCGGAGAGCAATTTTTTGTCCCGTGGTGAAATTTCCATAACACCCCTACTTTCTCCCTATTTCAACCACCCATATCTCTCCCTGTTCATAAACACCTCTAAACCACCATACATTTATCTTCCCTTGGTTTATTTTCCACCGTATATCTTTCCCAGATCAAAGAAAGTTCAGAGAAAATCAAAGGAAAAAGGAGTGAGAGGGAGATCCAGGAAAATAACAATTCCCCAACATAATTGTGTGTATTGGTTACCTGAATAGGCACTGAAGGTATATTCGGTAGTCAGGATGAACACCTTCTTCATGAAAGCGGAGAAGAGGATTTCGGAGCAAAGCAAAGACTAATCGAGGTAAAGGCTGCAGTTGTGGGCATTGTGAGAATGCGACATCAATATGAGAAGTCGTTGAACTTCCATGCCCATACTGAACAAGCTTACAAGCATCATTATACTGAGCCGTAAGGATTACAAGCCAATCATGTAATAACATCCTGCCCTCCCGAACTCCTTCCTCCAATGACGCTAATATGACCTGACGAGTAAAAGACAGATAAACAGACGCAGTGAAGTAACAAGAGGCACAATATATCCAAGCTTTGTACTATTAAACATTTTTCTAAGCTATTACAACTAAAGGCAAATAATACTTTGATAATATTCCAGTAGATTATCCAAGTTCATTTCATAAATGACCACATTATCTGTGAATCAATCCATTCCTGTTGCTTGCTTATTTGACTTTGTTGATAATTCAACTATACCTACATCATCCTCATGATAATTTTGATTCTTCACTTCCTCCGCCTCTTAAAATATCAGTTCCATCAACTGAAACTGATCTGCATGGTTTTTCCAATTTGATCCTACTCTTATAAATGATGCC
>CAUOFW020005713.1:339912-360650 GCA_963454935.2 Ilex paraguariensis | reverse complement strand
CCGCTAAACTGGAGATAGGCTGCCTGTTTGAGAACAGTGCAGAGGCCAAGCTTTTTTGGTGACCCCCAAGAGAGCCGCTAAGCTAGAGATAGACTGCTTGACAGTGTAGAGGCCAAGTTTTTTTTTTTTAGCGACTCATGAGAGAGCCGCTAAGCTGGAGATAGGCTGCCTGTTTGAGAACAGTGCAGAGGCCAAGTTTTTTGGCGACCCGTGAGAGAACCGCTAAACTGGAGATAGGCTGCCTGTTTGAGAACAGTGCAGAGGCCAAGTTTTTTGGCGACCCGTGAGAGAGCCGCTAAACTGGAGATAGGCTGCCTGTTTGAGAACAGTGCAGAGGCCAAGTTTTTTGGCGATCCGTGAGAGAGCCGCTAAACTGGAGATAGGCTGCCTGTTTGAGAACAGTGCAGAGGCCAAGTTTTTTGGCGACCCGTGAGAGAGCCGCTAAACTAGAGATAGGCTGTCTGTTTGAGAACAGTGCAGAGGCTAAATTTTTTTGGCGATTCCTGAGAGAGCCGCTAAACTGGAGATAGGTTGCCTGTTTGAGAACAGTGCAGAGGCCAAGTTTTTTGGCGACCCGTGAGAGAGCCGCTAAATTGGAGATAGGCTGTCTGTTTGAGAACAGTGCAGAGGCTAAGTTTTTTTGGCGATTCCTGAGAGAGCCGCTAAACTGGAGATAGGCTGCCTGTTTGAGAACAGTGCAGAGGCAGGTCAAGTTTCTGGTGATCTGTGAGATGATTCACCTTGCCTAAACTTGTTGATTTCCTCAGCATTCATATATCTTTGAGCTTTTGTGAATAGTTCTGGCATGCTCTTTGGTGGTTGCTTTATTACTGAAAAAAGGAATCTGGATGAGCAGAGGCCTCCCAGGAAGGCAGTCATGGCGACTTTGTCATTGGGTTCCTCGATTTGGAGGACTTCCTCGTTAAAACAAGTGAGGTAACTCCTTAGACTTTCATTACGATCTTATTTTATGCTGAGCAGATGGATGACAGGTTGCTGCTGGCGGCGTCCACCAATGAATTGTGTCACAAAGGATCTGCTCAGTTCGGCGAAGGAGCCTATGGAGGCCGGGGTGAGTTTGGCGAACTATTGTCGCGCTGATCCCTTCAAGGTAATTGGGAATATCCTACACATAATTTCGTCGGAGACGCTGTGTAGTTGCATCNGGCCGGGGTGAGTTTGGCAAATCATTGTCGCGCTCATCCCTTCAAGGTAATTGGGAATGTCTTACACATAATTTCATCGGGGACGCTGTGTAGTTGCATCATGGTCTTAAAAGTTTCGAGGTGATCAAGTGGGTCCTTCGTACCGTCAAAGGTTTCAACGGATGACATTTTAAACTTCTTGGGAAGTGGGTAGTTCGTCACGTTAGGTACGAAGGGTGTGTTAGTTCNGTGATCAAGTGGGTCCTTCGTACCGTCAAAGGTTTCAACGGATGACATTTTAAACTTCTTGGGAAGTGGGTAGTTCGTCACGTTAGGTATGAAGGGTGTGTTGGTTCGACTTACGAGGCAGTCCACAGTCTCAGGTCTCTGTGCTTTCGTAGTGTTGAAAATGTCGTCTAGTTGATTTTGTACCTCTTTTATTTTTTTTCGTCCAAGTGGTTGGGAGCTCCTTTGGAATTATGTTGGAAATGGCTTTCATGTTCCATGCTCTGGTTCTCACCCTTGTCCTCTTGGAAAAGAAAGCCCCCACCATGAGAAAAGGGAGCTGGAAGAGGAGGTGGAGGTCCCCCGTGGGGAGCTCCCCTATGAAGGGCACCTAAGGGAACTCCAAAGGGGGCCGCCCAAATAGGGAGCAACAAGTTGTGGAGCTGCTTGATGTGCAGGGCGTGGAGCTCCTTGGGGTGCTCCATGTTGTGCACCTCCGTGAGGCCCTCCATGTTGTGCATCTCCGTGTTGTGCTCCTCCTTGGGGTCCTCCATATTGTGCACCTCCGTCAACAAGTTGTGGAGCTGCTTGATGTGCGAGGTGTGAAGCTCTTTTATGTCCAAGACGTAGAGCTCCTTGGGGTGCTCCATGTTGTGCACCTCCGTGGGGCCCTCCATGTTGTGCATCTCCGTGTTGTGCTCCTCCTTGGGGTCCTCCATATTGTGCACCTCTGTCAACAAGTTGTGGAGCTGCTTGATGTGCAAGGTGTGGAGCTCTTTTATGTCCAAGACGTGGAGCTCATTGGGGTGCTCCGTGTTGTGCACCTCCGAGTGGTGCTCCTCCTTGGAGTCCTCCATGTTGTGCACCTCCAAGTGGTGCTCCTCCTTGTCCAGCAAGTATGAGTTGCAGTAACTGTTGGTTTTGAGCAACCAGTTGTTGCATGGTCTCCAACATTTGCTGGGGATTCGGAGCTAGAGTATCCGGGACAGAGTTGGTAGGCGGGGGAGCAATCTCTTCCTCTCGTGGAGGATTGTCTTCAGGTTGATTCATGGATCGGGTAGTGATCGCCATTAGTTCAATAGATGTAATGTTCAGGAGTGAGAATTTTTTCGATTCCCACAGACAGCGCCAAACTAATGATGCACAAAAATGATTTTGCACACCACCTGTCAAGTGTAGGTAATAAATGCAGTGAAATCAATGAGAAAATTAAAGAAGACACGATTTATAGTGGTTCGGTCAATTCGACCTACGTCCACTCTTCAATGGCTTCAGTTGCCGGGTATTTTATTAATTCAGAGGTATGGAGAATAGAGATACAAGCTTTGAGAGAATGGAGAATCAAAAAAAGAGTGGTCTCCGGTCGTCGGTCTGTCCTCTGTAAGTGTTGGTGGGGCGTCACCTTCATCTCTCGTCTCCTCACAGATTGGGGCTACTTTATAGCAGCTAAGAGATCATTCTTGTGGAGATCATGACTTATCCTCAAGGCTACTTTATCGCAGCTAAGAGATCATTCTGGTGGAGATCGTGACTTATCCTCAAGGCTACTTTATCGCAGCTAAGAGATCATTCTGGTGGAGATCACGACTTATCCTCAACGGAAGGAGGAGGTTGGGGAGCTCTTCATGAAACGTGGTCAAAGCTTGGACCGTTTCCTTCGGTGGTGCAGATAAGCTTCTCATGCTCTCCTCTTGATGACGTGCTAAGCAAAAAGTCTAACCGGTCTTGGACTGTCTTGGGCTTGGTAGATTCAAAATGAGGTTGGGCTCCTCAACTGGAGTTGGACTTTAACACATAAATTGGACTATTTGGGCTTAACCCATCAGAAGCTACTGTGTTTGATTGTTGGGAACTCGTAGCCAAAAAAGTAATGACCAGATTAAGAAGGGCGTCTTATCTTATAAGTATAACAATGGCAAGTGCCTCCCCTGAAAGATTATAACTGGAAAACATCACGTGTTGGTTAGTTCTTCTCCTTTTTTGGCAAGAAATTCATCACTGAATAATTATTGAGATAAGTTGTCCTATATGTAATGGTCACTCATCTGTTCCTCTTAATCTTTAGTCAACTTAAATATTACCATTTTATAAGTCTCTATTAGTTTGATCAATAGACTGCTTAGGGAATCTTTATGAAACAATGGATAGCTAGGATATTGTAAGTAGGTAGCCCACTTTATGATGCAAATGTCAAATTATCGATTTGAATGTTCAAAGGTACTTATCAGCGGCGAAGATTTTTAGTAAGAGTTTTCTTTCTCAATGGATGTGAATTCAAAATGTAGCCAAGATACAAATTATAGCATGCAGAACATGGCAAAATTCTATAAATGCAATTTGGGAGTCCTTTATATCCAGTTTTTTGTTGGAATTGAGCATTTGTTCTTTGGAAAGGGATGAGTTGTGCCATTTTTGAACTTGTAATGTTGTTTATCTTCCTTTAGGATTTAGTATTATTGGAAAAATCCAATAAATTGTGTCTATATGAACATGTGTATATGTGCACTAGTATGACTATTGATGCATACAACATGCCTATCCATGTGTCTTCATAGTTGAGCAGCTAACAGTAGCAGAGTAAGAAAAAGAAATGTCCTTTTCCTTGTTGGATATGATATAATGCCCAAGATATTACAATCTATGGATTGTTTGAAGCCATTGGGGTCCTCTTCATTGCTCAATGACGGCCTGTGGCCTATGAAAAGAGGGACACATTTGTAAAGGGATTCGCTTCATGGTAAATGTTATGGAGTCTAGAAAAATCTATTTAGTTCTGGTGTTGTTTTACTATGGATCGGTAACCAGGCAGTGATCACCCTTATTCTTTATCTGAAGGCTAAACCTTTGTAAAAATGTTTATACTTCTTTTTCAAGGTGGGTTTGGCTGGTCAATGCTTTATCATGTAAGAATCAAGGAAGTTAATTGAGTGGTTTTGATATGATTATAGCATTGCATCACATTGAATACCTTTTTTTTTTAGATGCCTTATATTGGCTCAAGTGTTTCACTTTTGATGCAATGACAGAAAAATTAGTAGAAGAAACCCCGTCATGGCAGCAAGGAATGCTGTCAGATATGTCTCTCGGAGGTTCTCGAGCGGTGGCAAAGTACTTGGTGAGGAGGAAAAAGCTGCTGAAAATGTCTACATCAAGGTAATTCTAGTTGCCATTGATGTAAAATTTTCTTTTCAAGTGGCCTGGATTGTGCTTCTGCTACATGTCTGGCATGCATTTTGTTGTTTTTTCGTTTCAAATGCATGTCACCAAATTATGAACTCGGTCTATGGTTTTTGGATTTATATTGTATTAGCTTTCTCTCGCTTTTGAGCTTCCCATTGTAGTTGTATTTTATGGGAAGTCTGGAAATGATATACGATTTCAATGGTTTTTGAAGTAAGAAATTACTTTGTTGACCACGAGCTCTTGTCTATTCTTTCTGTCTCTTGCATTTTTTTAACAGTAACACACTTTCTTTTTCTCTCCCCCCCCTTTCTTTTGCCTCTTCCTTTATCTTAAATATATCCAACTCATACATCTGGAACGCCTTTTCTCATTGTTTTGGAAATTAAATGTCCAAGGTCTTGTATTGAATGGTGGAGTGATAGAGATTTTGCCTCCTTCAAGCTTTGCATAGATCTTGAATATTTCTCAAAGGCTATGCTAACATTGGTATGAAAAATGGAGTTGGTGGATCAATAGTTTGAAGTGTTGTATGTCAATTGGAGAGACCTAGGTTTACATTAAAAACTATTTTAAGAGCCATACTTCAGGTCTTTGTCTAATTTATTTGGGGAATTAAACTTGCTTGTTGGTTAAATTTCTATCTATAAAATTCTGCGGTTGATTACTTGTAAGGCATCTTGATGTAATTCCTTTTTCTTGCTGATTAAGAAAACTATTTTTCTTGTTATGAAAGGGCCTCAACTCATCCTTGATGGGCAAGTGGTTTTAGAGCTAATTCTTAGAGCATGCACAAGATAAAAATGGTTATCCTTGAGTTGGCTTAGAACTTCATCTCGGTGTTGTTAAAGGCTTGGATCTAGGCACATGTTTAGTATTTTCCGTATAATCTGCTTCATGCATGAGTGCACTCACAATCATATGGTTTTTTAGTATCTTTTCTAGAGTACCTAATGTTTTACCTGAGTGACCAAATGACATTATTGAATCTGAAATTGTCGTACCACAGTGGAAGAGATTTGCCCATATGCTGGTAGACTATTCAAAACTTCAGTTTCACACGTATGCTTGATTTTGCGTAGTTAGTTGTTCATCTTGGGAGATGCTATGTCTGGAAGAGTCTGATTTCTGATGTATGCACTGAATCCTATGGGTTTCCCTTAAAGAGTATTTAGACTCCTTTCTTTTCGTGTGCCCACAAGTTGCTGCAACCAAGTTTAATCATTCATTGAATGGCATAAGCAACCCATCCTGTACCCCTAACTTTTCTTCCCTCCTCAAGGCAAAATGTCCAGGAAGTTAAAGTTTGTGATTTTTATGGGGAAGGGTGGAGAGTGGGCACAAGGAACCATTGAGAAGTCCTATTTTTTAGATTGGGATTTTGTATTTCACAAGATATTTAACTGTCATATATTGGGCATGCACTTTGTATCTCTTTCACTAAATTCCGAACAAACTACTGACTGACTCAATAAATGATCAGAGAGACCCTACATAATCTCCTATTTATATTTTGTTGCACCAAGCTCTCTTTCTCTCTCTCTATCTCTCCCCCTCCTCTCTCCCTCTCCCTCTCCCCTTTACTTGTGCGAAACTTTGATGGCTTTTGTTCTTCTGAACTCTCTCTTCCTGCATTTTTATGTCCATTGTACAATTCTGTAACTGGTGAAACGTTTTGTGCTACTACAGAAAATCGAGAAAGAGAAACTGGAGAAACTTTCACGCAAGGTATGATCAAATTTATCTATGTTTTTCTTTGGTGGGTGGGATCATGTGGTGTCTCTGTGTAGGTATGTTGGGTTAAAAATGGTGATTAAATTACATAAATAACCCTTGATTTATACAGCTTGTTTCAATAAGTCCTTGAACTAAATTTAGTGAAAGTTGATCCCTTCAACTTTAGCAATAGCACATGCTATCCATAAGCATATAAATGATTTCGTTTCCACCCACAACCACTACTTCATTTTCCATTTCGATGCTAAATCTGTGTCTCAAAGAGATATGTTTTTATTTTTTGATATCTGAAGCCTATGCTTATGCTAGTCATGATTTTTAATCTCTGTCTCAAAGAAATATGTTTTTATTTTTGGATTTCTGAAGCCTATGCTTGACAGATGAATGTTTTTAGGGACCTCAACCAGAAGAAAAACCAGCAACAAGCTCGGGGGGTTCAGGATCTGTATCTGATGCTAAACCAAGTAGTTCCACCTCGTCAACATCAGGAGTATCAAGTGACAAGTACCGAAACTATGCAGTTGTAGCTGGTGTCGTGACTGGTTTTGGGGCTCTGGGATGGTACCTTAAATCAAGGGAAAAGAAATCGGAAGAGGTTCAAGACTGATGTTTTTGGAGTTGCTTGGTTACAAAGAGGAGGAGGTATTAATGGTTGTGTTCAAGTTTCTGGCGTTCGAATAGTAGTTAGATGAAAATAAAACAAACCTATGTATGAATCTACGTCAGGGTTATACTTTTTCTTGTAACCTGAAATGGGTTTTTGTCCAATCTTATCTACCATTCGGTATTTGGATTCTCTCCCCATTTGACAGGAAAAAAAAATTGTGCTGGTTTTGGTTTTGTTAATGGCTTGCCATATATCTACCCTTCTACATGTCCTCTTCATGCTTCTTGGAACACTAGCATCATGTATTTGATGCATTGACAAGCTCAGATAATGGCTAGAGGTAGAATGCGACAGGGTTTGGCTGAGCAAGCTCAATTGAGCGCTTCAACCTAACTTGGTATACGGAGGGCTGCTGCTTCAACCTAACTTGCCCCTGCTTCCTCGGGGACAGAACCGGAGGAGAGATTAAGAAATACTTACAATATACATGTTGATACTAAGGGGAGTGTTTAGAAAGTGTGCTGCTAGTAGAGGTCATGATACACAGTCGGACTGCTAACATACCACATGACAAATGAGTTAAGACTATGGTTTCGGTACTGTAACGTAGAGATTCATGGTAAGTGTCAAATATTGCCATCATGAACCAACATGGTCATTGAATTTCGTCAAGAATGGAAATATGAGAAGAAAATGCCAAATGAAAAAAAAAAGAAGAAGCAGGTAATACTAGAAGTGAATCTCCTTAATTTTAGATACTCACCCCACCCCCATTAATCCTCTCAATTTCGAGTTTTATTAATTTTAATAAATTTTTTTCTTCTATCGTTGATTGATTAGATCCCATTGGTCAGTTTTTATTGGACACATTAATATCAAAACGATAATACAGTGTGGTGTGATCATATTCAATATTCATATTGAAATTTATGATGTTTCGTTAGTGTATAAAGTTAATGTTGGTTAAAGTTATAAAGTTTTTATTAGGTTAAATTAGTCTCCAAACCTAAAGGATGTGAAAATGGTACGTACTGGAGAGTTCATTGCCTTTGTTTCTTGGGACCTACTGTACACAAGGATAAAAAGAAGCAATACAATAGTTTGGGTTGACTGAGGAACCCTGACCTCCCATTAACACAAGTGTTTGAGAATAAATGATAAGTGATGATATTATTCATGACTAGCCAAACTTATATAGGCAGCAGCCTCAACGTTCACAACCATGAAATTAGGGAAAGAAGTTGCACCCACTACTTCCCTTAAAACCACGTCAAACTTAACTACTAACAACTATCAATAAAAACTAGGATTACTTTCAGCAAGGATAACTACTTAAGCAGGAGTATTATTTGAAAGGACATAAATAAAAAACAATAAAAGCAGTCACGTNCAATAAGTCCTTGAACTAAATTTAGTGAAAGTTGATCCCTTCAACTTTAGCAATAGCACATGCTATCCATAAGCATATAAATGATTTCGTTTCCACCCACAACCACTACTTCATTTTCCATTTCGATGCTAAATCTGTGTCTCAAAGAGATATGTTTTTATTTTTTGATATCTGAAGCCTATGCTTATGCTAGTCATGATTTTTAATCTCTGTCTCAAAGAAATATGTTTTTATTTTTGGATTTCTGAAGCCTATGCTTGACAGATGAATGTTTTTAGGGACCTCAACCAGAAGAAAAACCAGCAACAAGCTCGGGGGGTTCAGGATCTGTATCTGATGCTAAACCAAGTAGTTCCACCTCGTCAACATCAGGAGTATCAAGTGACAAGTACCGAAACTATGCNTATGAACTCGGTCTATGGTTTTTGGATTTATATTGTATTAGCTTTCTCTCGCTTTTGAGCTTCCCATTGTAGTTGTATTTTATGGGAAGTCTGGAAATGATATACGATTTCAATGGTTTTTGAAGTAAGAAATTACTTTGTTGACCACGAGCTCTTGTCTATTCTTTCTGTCTCTTGCATTTTTTTAACAGTAACACACTTTCTTTTTCTCTCCCCCCCCTTTCTTTTGCCTCTTCCTTTATCTTAAATATATCCAACTCATACATCTGGAACGCCTTTTCTCATTGTTTTGGAAATTAAATGTCCAAGGTCTTGTATTGAATGGTGGAGTGATAGAGATTTTGCCTCCTTCAAGCTTTGCATAGATCTTGAATATTTCTCAAAGGCTATGCTAACATTGGTATGAAAAATGGAGTTGGTGGATCAATAGTTTGAAGTGTTGTATGTCAATTGGAGAGACCTAGGTTTACATTAAAAACTATTTTAAGAGCCATACTTCAGGTCTTTGTCTAATTTATTTGGGGAATTAAACTTGCTTGTTGGTTAAATTTCTATCTATAAAATTTTGCGGTTGATTACTTGTAAGGCATCTTGATGTAATTCCTTTTTCTTGCTGATTAAGAAAACTATTTTTCTTGTTATGAAAGGGCCTCAACTCATCCTTGATGGGCAAGTGGTTTTAGAGCTAATTCTTAGAGCATGCACAAGATAAAAATGGTTATCCTTGAGTTGGCTTAGAACTTCATCTCGGTGTTGTTAAAGGCTTGGATCTAGGCACATGTTTAGTATTTTCCGTATAATCTGCTTCATGCATGAGTGCACTCACAATCATATGGTTTTTTAGTATCTTTTCTAGAGTACCTAATGTTTTACCTGAGTGACCAAATGACATTATTGAATCTGAAATTGTCGTACCACAGTGGAAGAGATTTGCCCATATGCTGGTAGACTATTCAAAACTTCAGTTTCACACGTATGCTTGATTTTGCGTAGTTAGTTGTTCATCTTGGGAGATGCTATGTCTGGAAGAGTCTGATTTCTGATGTATGCACTGAATCCTATGGGTTTCCCTTAAAGAGTATTTAGACTCCTTTCTTTTCGTGTGCCCACAAGTTGCTGCAACCAAGTTTAATCATTCATTGAATGGCATAAGCAACCCATCCTGTACCCCTAACTTTTCTTCCCTCCTCAAGGCAAAATGTCCAGGAAGTTAAAGTTTGTGATTTTTATGGGGAAGGGTGGAGAGTGGGCACAAGGAACCATTGAGAAGTCCTATTTTTTAGATTGGGATTTTGTATTTCACAAGATATTTAACTGTCATATATTGGGCATGCACTTTGTATCTCTTTCACTAAATTCCGAACAAACTACTGACTGACTCAATAAATGATCAGAGAGACCCTACATAATCTCCTATTTATATTTTGTTGCACCAAGCTCTCTTTCTCTCTCTCTATCTCTCCCCCTCCTCTCTCCCTCTCCCTCTCCCCTTTACTTGTGCGAAACTTTGATGGCTTTTGTTCTTCTGAACTCTCTCTTCCTGCATTTTTATGTCCATTGTACAATTCTGTAACTGGTGAAACGTTTTGTGCTACTACAGAAAATCGAGAAAGAGAAACTGGAGAAACTTTCACGCAAGGTATGATCAAATTTATCTATGTTTTTCTTTGGTGGGTGGGATCATGTGGTGTCTCTGTGTAGGTATGTTGGGTTAAAAATGGTGATTAAATTACATAAATAACCCTTGATTTATACAGCTTGTTTCAATAAGTCCTTGAACTAAATTTAGTGAAAGTTGATCCCTTCAACTTTAGCAATAGCACATGCTATCCATAAGCATATAAATGATTTCGTTTCCACCCACAACCACTACTTCATTTTCCATTTCGATGCTAAATCTGTGTCTCAAAGAGATATGTTTTTATTTTTTGATATCTGAAGCCTATGCTTATGCTAGTCATGATTTTTAATCTCTGTCTCAAAGAAATATGTTTTTATTTTTGGATTTCTGAAGCCTATGCTTGACAGATGAATGTTTTTAGGGACCTCAACCAGAAGAAAAACCAGCAACAAGCTCGGGGGGTTCAGGATCTGTATCTGATGCTAAACCAAGTAGTTCCACCTCGTCAACATCAGGAGTATCAAGTGACAAGTACCGAAACTATGCAGTTGTAGCTGGTGTCGTGACTGGTTTTGGGGCTCTGGGATGGTACCTTAAATCAAGGGAAAAGAAATCGGAAGAGGTTCAAGACTGATGTTTTTGGAGTTGCTTGGTTACAAAGAGGAGGAGGTATTAATGGTTGTGTTCAAGTTTCTGGCGTTCGAATAGTAGTTAGATGAAAATAAAACAAACCTATGTATGAATCTACGTCAGGGTTATACTTTTTCTTGTAACCTGAAATGGGTTTTTGTCCAATCTTATCTACCATTCGGTATTTGGATTCTCTCCCCATTTGACAGGAAAAAAAAATTGTGCTGGTTTTGGTTTTGTTAATGGCTTGCCATATATCTACCCTTCTACATGTCCTCTTCATGCTTCTTGGAACACTAGCATCATGTATTTGATGCATTGACAAGCTCAGATAATGGCTAGAGGTAGAATGCGACAGGGTTTGGCTGAGCAAGCTCAATTGAGCGCTTCAACCTAACTTGGTATACGGAGGGCTGCTGCTTCAACCTAACTTGCCCCTGCTTCCTCGGGGACAGAACCGGAGGAGAGATTAAGAAATACTTACAATATACATGTTGATACTAAGGGGAGTGTTTAGAAAGTGTGCTGCTAGTAGAGGTCATGATACACAGTCGGACTGCTAACATACCACATGACAAATGAGTTAAGACTATGGTTTCGGTACTGTAACGTAGAGATTCATGGTAAGTGTCAAATATTGCCATCATGAACCAACATGGTCATTGAATTTCGTCAAGAATGGAAATATGAGAAGAAAATGCCAAATGAAAAAAAAAAGAAGAAGCAGGTAATACTAGAAGTGAATCTCCTTAATTTTAGATACTCACCCCACCCCCATTAATCCTCTCAATTTCGAGTTTTATTAATTTTAATAAATTTTTTTCTTCTATCGTTGATTGATTAGATCCCATTGGTCAGTTTTTATTGGACACATTAATATCAAAACGATAATACAGTGTGGTGTGATCATATTCAATATTCATATTGAAATTTATGATGTTTCGTTAGTGTATAAAGTTAATGTTGGTTAAAGTTATAAAGTTTTTATTAGGTTAAATTAGTCTCCAAACCTAAAGGATGTGAAAATGGTACGTACTGGAGAGTTCATTGCCTTTGTTTCTTGGGACCTACTGTACACAAGGATAAAAAGAAGCAATACAATAGTTTGGGTTGACTGAGGAACCCTGACCTCCCATTAACACAAGTGTTTGAGAATAAATGATAAGTGATGATATTATTCATGACTAGCCAAACTTATATAGGCAGCAGCCTCAACGTTCACAACCATGAAATTAGGGAAAGAAGTTGCACCCACTACTTCCCTTAAAACCACGTCAAACTTAACTACTAACAACTATCAATAAAAACTAGGATTACTTTCAGCAAGGATAACTACTTAAGCAGGAGTATTATTTGAAAGGACATAAATAAAAAACAATAAAAGCAGTCACGTAACAATTCCCTTCCCCTTAAAAAGCAGCCTTCTCCTTAAGGCAATATTCAGGAAACTGCTGCTTCATGGTTACCATATCTTCCTAAGTAGCTTCAGCAGGTGATAATCCTTGCCACTCGTCCTTTTTCTTACGCACCCGACGATCCAGAACTGCTTGCGAGGAACAAGAATTTCATCTTCATGCGTACAATTGGGAGCATGCTTTGTATAGGAAGGTTTTCACCAATCTTTTTCTTCAACAGTGAGACATGAAAGATGGGATGGATACGCGAATCCTTAGGCAGGTCCAATTTATATGCCACAACCCCTATCTTCTTAGCAATTTGGAATGACCCATAATACTTAAGAGAAAGCTTTGAGATTTTTTCTCATTGCTATGGATGCTTACCGATATGGATGGAGCTTAAGATAAACCCAATCTCCCTCTTCAAATTTCCTTTCTCTATGATGACGGTCATACATTTTCTTTATGTGTGACTGTGATTCCTTCAGTGTTGCCCGCAAATCTTTAATAATCTGATCGTGATCCATTAACTGTTTCTCCACAGTGTCAACCTTTGCTATGCCGAGAATGTAGGACAATAAAGTTGGTGGTGGCCGACCATACACAACTTCAAAAGGGGTCATTTTAATAGCTGAATTCCAATTGGTATTATAGCAATACTCAGCCCATGCTAGCCACTTACTCCACCTCTTCGGTTGTGAACTCGAGAAACATCGCAAGTACATCTCCATTGTATGATTTATAACTTCACTTTGACCATCAGTTTGGGGATGATACACCGAATTATAGTTAAAGTTAGTGTCATTCAACTTAAATAATTATGTCCAGAATAAACTTGTGAATGTCGGATCTCGATCACAAACAATGGTTCTTGGCATTCCATGCAATTTGAAGATATCATCAAAGAAAATTCGTGCAACTCTAGTAGTCGTGTATGGATGTGACAAGGAAAGAAAATGAANTTGCTTGGTTACAAAGAGGAGGAGGTATTAATGGTTGTGTTCAAGTTTCTGGCGTTCGAATAGTAGTTAGATGAAAATAAAACAAACCTATGTATGAATCTACGTCAGGGTTATACTTTTTCTTGTAACCTGAAATGGGTTTTTGTCCAATCTTATCTACCATTCGGTATTTGGATTCTCTCCCCATTTGACAGGAAAAAAAAATTGTGCTGGTTTTGGTTTTGTTAATGGCTTGCCATATATCTACCCTTCTACATGTCCTCTTCATGCTTCTTGGAACACTAGCATCATGTATTTGATGCATTGACAAGCTCAGATAATGGCTAGAGGTAGAATGCGACAGGGTTTGGCTGAGCAAGCTCAATTGAGCGCTTCAACCTAACTTGGTATACGGAGGGCTGCTGCTTCAACCTAACTTGCCCCTGCTTCCTCGGGGACAGAACCGGAGGAGAGATTAAGAAATACTTACAATATACATGTTGATACTAAGGGGAGTGTTTAGAAAGTGTGCTGCTAGTAGAGGTCATGACACACAGTCGGGCTGCTANCAGGAGTATCAAGTGACAAGTACCGAAACTATGCAGTTGTAGCTGGTGTCGTGACTGGTTTTGGGGCTCTGGGATGGTACCTTAAATCAAGGGAAAAGAAATCGGAAGAGGTTCAAGACTGATGTTTTTGGAGTTGCTTGGTTACAAAGAGGAGGAGGTATTAATGGTTGTGTTCAAGTTTCTGGCGTTCGAATAGTAGTTAGATGAAAATAAAACAAACCTATGTATGAATCTACGTCAGGGTTATACTTTTTCTTGTAACCTGAAATGGGTTTTTGTCCAATCTTATCTACCATTCGGTATTTGGATTCTCTCCCCATTTGACAGGAAAAAAAAATTGTGCTGGTTTTGGTTTTGTTAATGGCTTGCCATATATCTACCCTTCTACATGTCCTCTTCATGCTTCTTGGAACACTAGCATCATGTATTTGATGCATTGACAAGCTCAGATAATGGCTAGAGGTAGAATGCGACAGGGTTTGGCTGAGCAAGCTCAATTGAGCGCTTCAACCTAACTTGGTATACGGAGGGCTGCTGCTTCAACCTAACTTGCCCCTGCTTCCTCGGGGACAGAACCGGAGGAGAGATTAAGAAATACTTACAATATACATGTTGATACTAAGGGGAGTGTTTAGAAAGTGTGCTGCTAGTAGAGGTCATGATACACAGTCGGACTGCTAACATACCACATGACAAATGAGTTAAGACTATGGTTTCGGTACTGTAACGTAGAGATTCATGGTAAGTGTCAAATATTGCCATCATGAACCAACATGGTCATTGAATTTCGTCAAGAATGGAAATATGAGAAGAAAATGCCAAATGAAAAAAAAAAGAAGAAGCAGGTAATACTAGAAGTGAATCTCCTTAATTTTAGATACTCACCCCACCCCCATTAATCCTCTCAATTTCGAGTTTTATTAATTTTAATAAATTTTTTTCTTCTATCGTTGATTGATTAGATCCCATTGGTCAGTTTTTATTGGACACATTAATATCAAAACGATAATACAGTGTGGTGTGATCATATTCAATATTCATATTGAAATTTATGATGTTTCGTTAGTGTATAAAGTTAATGTTGGTTAAAGTTATAAAGTTTTTATTAGGTTAAATTAGTCTCCAAACCTAAAGGATGTGAAAATGGTACGTACTGGAGAGTTCATTGCCTTTGTTTCTTGGGACCTACTGTACACAAGGATAAAAAGAAGCAATACAATAGTTTGGGTTGACTGAGGAACCCTGACCTCCCATTAACACAAGTGTTTGAGAATAAATGATAAGTGATGATATTATTCATGACTAGCCAAACTTATATAGGCAGCAGCCTCAACGTTCACAACCATGAAATTAGGGAAAGAAGTTGCACCCACTACTTCCCTTAAAACCACGTCAAACTTAACTACTAACAACTATCAATAAAAACTAGGATTACTTTCAGCAAGGATAACTACTTAAGCAGGAGTATTATTTGAAAGGACATAAATAAAAAACAATAAAAGCAGTCACGTAACAATTCCCTTCCCCTTAAAAAGCAGCCTTCTCCTTAAGGCAATATTCAGGAAACTGCTGCTTCATGGTTACCATATCTTCCTAAGTAGCTTCAGCAGGTGATAATCCTTGCCACTCGTCCTTTTTCTTACGCACCCGACGATCCAGAACTGCTTGCGAGGAACAAGAATTTCATCTTCATGCGTACAATTGGGAGCATGCTTTGTATAGGAAGGTTTTCACCAATCTTTTTCTTCAACAGTGAGACATGAAAGATGGGATGGATACGCGAATCCTTAGGCAGGTCCAATTTATATGCCACAACCCCTATCTTCTTAGCAATTTGGAATGACCCATAATACTTAAGAGAAAGCTTTGAGATTTTTTCTCATTGCTATGGATGCTTACCGATATGGATGGAGCTTAAGATAAACCCAATCTCCCTCTTCAAATTTCCTTTCTCTATGATGACGGTCATACATTTTCTTTATGTGTGACTGTGATTCCTTCAGTGTTGCCCGCAAATCTTTAATAATCTGATCGTGATCCATTAACTGTTTCTCCACAGTGTCAACCTTTGCTATGCCGAGAATGTAGGACAATAAAGTTGGTGGTGGCCGACCATACACAACTTCAAAAGGGGTCATTTTAATAGCTGAATTCCAATTGGTATTATAGCAATACTCAGCCCATGCTAGCCACTTACTCCACCTCTTCGGTTGTGAACTCGAGAAACATCGCAAGTACATCTCCATTGTATGATTTATAACTTCACTTTGACCATCAGTTTGGGGATGATACACCGAATTATAGTTAAAGTTAGTGTCATTCAACTTAAATAATTATGTCCAGAATAAACTTGTGAATGTCGGATCTCGATCACAAACAATGGTTCTTGGCATTCCATGCAATTTGAAGATATCATCAAAGAAAATTCGTGCAACTCTAGTAGTCGTGTATGGATGTGACAAGGAAAGAAAATGAACATATTTGGACAACCTATCTACAACTACCAGAATAGTAGTTTTTCCATTAGACATAGGCAATCCAACAACGAAATCCATAGAAATATCCTCTCATACCTGCATTGGAATAGGAAGTGGCTGGAGTAAACCCGTAAGAGCAAGTTGTTAGGCCTTGTGTTGCTCGCATGTATCACAAGCTGAAATGAACTCCCGAATTTTTCTCGTCATCCCGGTCCAATAAAAATTTGCTCTAATCCATTGCACTGTTTTGTGGTACCCCTCATGGGTACTGTTGTGAGATCCAATCATGCATTACGTACATATTAGCATAATTATGTGGACTAATTACAATTATATGAAATTATTTATTTGATGGAATTTTGTGTATGAAAATAGTATTGGGTTGATTTTGAAATCACTTGAGAATTTGGGGGAGGCAAATAGAATTATTAAAGTTTCATGAAATATCGTTACACATGTGTCAAGGCTAAGGTGGTGAGTAATTTTGGAAAAGTCAAGTGCATGTGTGTGTGTGTGCGCCAAGTGTATATGTGTGTCTTAAGGTGTAGTAAAGTGTGTGTGTGTAATTCATGGAACAATATATGTGTGCACTTTTAATATGTAGTAAAATGAATGTGTTTAAAAGACAAATTAGTGGGTGTGTGTGTGTTCTGGTTTTGTTGAAACCGTGAGTGAGGAAGAGTAAAGGAGAGGAAGAAGAAAAAAAAAAAAAAGAAGAATTGGGGGGACTCCTTGTTAAACCAAAAGTAAGAAGAAAACAAGAAGAATGTAAGGGTGTGTATGTGTATTCATTTTAGTGTGTGTGTGATTAATTTTAAGTATTGGTATATATGTATGAGTTGTTTTAGTTTAATTTCAAAACAAATTTTTTTGTGGGTTATTTAAGTGTGTTGAACATAATTTATGGGTTTTGAATGGGCATTCAATCGGATGCTTTTCATGGACTANCCTTAGGCAGGTCCAATTTATATGCCACAACCCCTATCTTCTTAGCAATTTGGAATGACCCATAATACTTAAGAGAAAGCTTTGAGATTTTTTCTCATTGCTATGGATGCTTACCGATATGGATGGAGCTNATTCAATCGGATGCTTTTCATGGACTAGATTGAAACCAAAATTATGGGAGTGAAATTAGGGGTTTACGATTTAATGAGTATGTGAATTTAAGTGTGATTGATTTAAAAGTACCGTATAATAGAAATGAGAAATGGATGTCGGTAATGACGAAACCTTGATTTTTAAATATTATTATCACTTGTATGAATTTTAATTCAAATGATCCGAAATTTTGCATGCAGCATTTTTAATTGATGCTTGATGTGATAATATAAATTTCAAATGCAAATGAATATAATATCCGGTGCAGAATGTACGAAATGTCGGAAGGGCAATTTTTGGAATTTGGGGTCGAAATGTGTAGAAAAGGGGCCCTGATCAATGTGTTTGACCTACTAAATCTTAATTGTGATTAATGTGAGTGATTTTGTAAATTTGGTGAAGAAATATGATCCTTAAATCTAATGTGTCAATGTGTGAGTGAACAGTGCGATAACCGGGGTTACAGGGCACTTTGGGTTGATCATCTTGCATGCATTAGTGCATGATTAATTATTCAATGCGATAAACATGTTAATATTAATGTGTTAGGTGGAACAGGTAGGACAGTTGGTATAGAGACGAATACGAAAACACTTGAAGAATCCATCAATAAAATCGAAGGATCGTAGATTGGAATATTTGAGGTAGGTTTATATCTTTATATGTTTTGAAAATGTTATTATAAGATGATATTAAATGATAAAATTTAATAGCATTTCTCTAGAATTATGTGTTATGTGCTTATGTGATTGAATAATATTTTGTATTGTATATTGTGTGTTGTGGAATGTGGCGCACTGTTTGAGACAGGAGCGTCGATGCATGATCACTAAGCATATAGTGGTGTGTTAGCACTGTGGTGTCCCCGGGAGGTTCGAGAGACATGGATTTATGTGGGATCGATTACCCAATGAGGGATAGTATGAATATGTTATGGCTTGTATATGCTTTGGAATTGGATTGATGTTGTTGTTTTGATATGTGTATTTACGAAGTATTTACCTACTTCTGTGTATTACTATCATTTTCATTTCATATACGGTATATATACTCACTGAGCACGTGGTTTAACTCACACCTCTATAGTTTCTTCTTTTCAGGTACTTTAGAGGAGGATGCAGACTGATCCACTATCCAGTTGATTGAGTTTTGTACAATGTTAGTATGATATTACTCAGGTTGTAAATTATATGGAGTGAGAGATTGTTATAATAGGTTATGGTGTATATATTTGTAAATAGACTCAGCAAGCATACATTGTGATGTATGCTATGCGGGTGTGGGATGTTGCACATGTATATAACTTGGAAAACAAAAATAGTATGTGTTATATATGCTACAGGTTATAAAACAGGTATTACCATCACGATTAACGACTAAGGTGATGGGGGTGTTGTTGCACCTAAGAGATTATTTGGTGTTTTATTAATCTAGATTATATATACGTACACAGGTATATCAAAAACCTAGTCGCGTCTTATCCTTGGGATACTGGAATGGGGCGTGACAATTGTTATGGAACTAACTCAGAATCTCATTAATTAAGGAAGAATTTCAACAAGATAAATTCTTTCCTTAAAAAATATGACTCAATCTTTGAATTCCCAAGGTCTCACTACTTCACCGTCCATGATATGTTGAACCAACATTTGTAAATTGAATTGGACTTGACTTCCTCCTTTATAGCCTCCACCCAAATAGGAATAAGTTGAGTAATAGCTACAAATTCTCCATTGTTTCTTTCTGTAACCTTTTCTGTATCTTCTCTTCTTGAAAGAGCATCGACCACAATATTCTCCTTTCTGTTTTTATATTTAATAACAAAATCAAAGCCCATCAATTTATATAACCACCTCTATTGAGCTATAGTGGTAATTTTCTGCTCCAACAAATACTTTAAGCTTCTTTGATCAGTTCTCATGATGAACTATTTTCCCAACAAATAGGCTCTCCACTTCTGGACAGCCAACACTAATGCTAAAACCTCCTTCTCGTAAGTTGACAACAACAAGTTTCTTCCCTACAGTGCGTGACTGTAAAAAGCTATCGGTCTCTCTTGCATTAAGACAACTCCCACACCCGATCCACTAGCATCACATTCAACAATGAATTTTTTTGAGAAGGTAGAGCTAACATTGGAGCTTTAGTCATGGCTTCTTTCAAATTCTAAAATGCTAATTTAGCTGCCGGTGTTCATGCAAAGGACTCTTTCTCCAACATTTTGGTAAAAGGTGCAGCTATTTTATTGAAATCATGGATAAATTTTCGGTAATAGCCAGTCAATCCAAGGAATCCCTTTAATGCCTTAAGTGTGCTGGGCTTAGGCCAACTCATCATCACATCAATTTTGTCTGGATTTACAGTGACACATGTATCAGAGATTACATGGCCTAGGTATTGCACCTCATTTTGCCCAAATTGACATTTTTCCCTCTTAACAAATAACCCGTGAGATCTAAATACAACCAATGCAATGTTTAAATGCTAAAAATGTTCATCCCAAGATTTGCTATATACAAGAATATCATCAAAAAAGACTAAGATGAATTTTCACAAATAGTCTTCAAATACCTCATTCATTAGGGATTGGAAGGTAGATGGAGCATTAGTAAGGCCGAACGGCATTACCAAGAACTCATAGTGACCTTGGATTCTTGCTCCATTCAATTCATCCAATAACTCATCAATGACTGGAATCGGTAACCGGTCATTGATTGTGATCTTGTTAAGAGCATGATAGTTGACACACATAATCCATGATCCATCTTGCTTTTTAACTAAGATGACTGGTGATGAATAAGGGCTATTACTGGTTGTGATCACGCCAGTAGATAACATTTCAGCCACTAACTTTTCTATCTCTGCCTTTTGATAATGAGGGTAGTGATAAGGCTTGACACACACCGGTCCGCTTCCCTCTATTAAGGGAATCTTGTGATCATGTGCTCGAGGAGGTGGTAAACCTTGGGCTTTTTAAACACATCTTGAAATTCTTCCAAAATCTGCTGCAATGGTGGAGGTTGACATGCAACCTCAACTTTTGGAAGTGGAGTCCCAAGTGTGAACAATTGGAGCAACACCCCATTTTTTTGATTTTTTGAATTCTCGTCTGAATTGTAGATCCCCAATTATCTGGTCCTTTGGAATGGACATGCCTTGGAGAGAAACTTCTTTATCTTCTATCTTGAATCTCATCTGCAACTTTGCAAAGCCCCACAAAATTGGACCAAGTGTACTCAACCATTAGGTGCCCAACACAATATCATATCCTTCTAATGGAAGCAAATAAAAATCCACAAAAATAGGTATTCCTT
>CAUOFW020005713.1:318452-330891 GCA_963454935.2 Ilex paraguariensis | reverse complement strand
CTGTTGCAATGTGATTTATACAAATGAATTCGATAGTAATTCTTGTACCATACCGGCTGTTTGGTTATCTTGATAATGCTTAGGGGTCATACGGTTCATTTGCAATTCGGACATCCGAGAGAGTATGATCAAGTAGACTTGTTGGTTGTAGTTTTGTTTATTAAGATTGAAAGATTTCTTGATTTAATGCTTGTATGAGGCTATGTGGTTGGGAATTTCTCAAAGCTGGCATAAAAAAACCCAGAAAATGTGATGACATTCCAACTATAAGCTGCAGTGAATAGGCAAAGAAATAATTCACCAGGTTTTAATTTGCACCTTTTAATTCATCTAAAACATGGGACAAAATTGTTGTGTTCTATGAATTATTGTAATCCACTATTTGTATTTTTTTGCAAAGTGGTACCGAACAAGGAAGACCAGTCAATCGCAGTTAAATAAGGGCAAATTTTAGCTGCAAAAAAATCTGGGAAAGATGATCAGCCTGTCTATTAAATTGTAGGATCATCTTAAAAACTCCATGTAGGATCAATGTACAGAACTATTCTCCGGTTCTTGTAATATGCCAGCTCTCCTTTTTGTTTTATAGCTGTTTTCCTGTGAATGTAAATAATATATATCCTAACAAAGAAAAGAAGAACTTTTCTTATAATAATAGAATAGGATTTGTGAGCACATGTCAATTTCCAATTCCTTTACCAGGGTCCGCATTTTTTCAGGGTTGGGAAGAGAGAGAAAGGGGGGGGGGTTTGTTATTTGAGTGGTAAAGCTAAAACTAAATTTTGCAGAACCATTGGAGTCCCATGTAAAAAATCCTGCAAATTTGCAACTTCTGCTGGACTCTAGTTGTTGGAACACCTTTAAGCATTGTGTGGAGCTATTCTGTTTGAACAGCTCGGCATCTATTTCCTTTTTCTGGTAAATAATCTTTCTGCTTCTTATGTGGTATGTATGCCTCTCATTCATGTTTCACCTTTTTTGGGTTTATCTGGTGGAATATAGTAACTTTTTTTCCCTCTTTCTTCTTGTGGTGTGGCACACAGTTTTAATGTTTCTAAGAGGTTATTTTCTATGCAGGTTGGTGAGAGCTTCTCATGCGAAGGGTGCAAATATCATTCTTATTCAGGTTTGTGCTCTAAGAATCCTGGGATATGTTGCATCATAAAAAAGATTATGGTTACTATGCATCTTTAAGCTACAACTTAATTGGACAAAAATTTAAATATTTTTTCGAACATGACTTCACTCATATAACGATGAATTATACGAGTTTTGTTAATGTAGCTTAGACCCATTCCAAATAGCGTATATCCGTTAATTACAATCCCTTGCTTCAAAGGAACACCCTTTTGATTCCAGCAAGAAATTATCACCTATCACTATTTACCTTACGAGGGAATGGAAAAAGAAATATTTTATTTGTAGTTGCGGCTAGACCTAGGTTAGTTACTTAGGTTGCTCTATGTACCCGTTAACGGGATCAAGTCGATTCGTAGTTCAGAAGTTTTGGAATTTATTTAGGGGTGTGACTGTGCCCAGTGTAGATGCTGGACTGTCTACGTATCCGAAATGGAATCAAGTCGAATGTAGTTCGAAAAGAATTTAGAATTTATTTGAAGTTGATTTGGATTTGTGACTGCGCCTAGTTTAATTAGACTGCCTACGTATCTGAAAGGGAATCAAGTTAGTTGTAGTTCATGAATTTTAAGAATTTAATTGGAGTTGATTTTGACTTGCCACTATGCCCAGTGTAGATACTGAACTGCCTACATATCCAAAAATGAAATCAATTCTAACGTAGTTCATGAATTTTAGGAATTTAATTGAAGGTGATTTGAAATTACGATTGTGTCTGTCCAAAGTAAATGTTGAATTGCCTACGTATGCAAAACTGAAATTAAGTCAGACGTAGTTCAAAAAGAATTTCTGAAATTTATTTGAATGAGATTTTAAATGATTGAATGACTCATTTAATTTGAAATTTTACTTGATTTGATTTGAAATGAGTGAGTGACTCAAAATTTGGAGTTGAATTTGATTTGGTTTGAAGTGGGTGAATGACCCATTGCCACTGTACTTTGGTTTTAAAAAGAACTTTTGACATGTGTGAGTTTTTTTGATTTCACACACATCTTGACGACACTTGCTTAAAAAGTGGAATACTTGAAATTAGTGTGTTGGTTTATCAATCTTGAAGTGAATAGATTCACTTTTATAATTTTTTTAATCATGCATGGCATGCCGATAATGAGTTTGATACAAACTCTGTTAACAAAATGTTGTTGCCTACATGAAGACTCCTCGCTTCAGTTTTATGGTTTCTTAAATAACCCGAATNGATACAAACTCTGTTAACAAAATGTTGTTGCCTACATGAAGACTCCTCGCTTCAGTTATATGGTTTCTTAAAGAACCCGAACTTGTTTGAATCTTGAAATTTTTGCAGTGCTGCAAGGACTTAGGAACTCCTTTAGTTGGCTTCTTAAAATTTTCTACGGCAAATTAGAATAGCATAATTTCATGCTGCAAAGCCATTGGAAAGGAGGGTTGGAACTTTGGGAGTCTTGTAAGGTCTTTCTTGTAGCAATGTAGTGAACTGCCAAAACCAAAGGAAATAAGAGGAGTTAAAAACTCCAGTNCTAGTAGACGAAATGGGGAAAATTGAAAGAGTCAAAGACTCTTGTTGATCCTTCCACCCTTCTTGAATTGCGTTTGTCACTGGTTTCCTGCAACAGAGGATGTTAGTAACAAAATGAACTAGGAATGGGGAAAAGCTTCATTCCATCATAGCCAAAGACTCAAGATTGCAAACGCATCTTTTTGGCCAATAAAGTTAAAAATTCCTTTCTGTCCGTTTACACCAGTGGACTTCGCTGAGGGAGGGAGACATTTTTATTGGTGAGCGAAGAGCCTGAGGCTCTTGTCGATTTCTCAAAAGGGTATGAAACTCTTGCAATCATTACGCGGCACCAAATGTAAGGATTTAAAAACTCCTATATCTGGAACTTTGGGTGAATTTGGTAACGCCACAATTTCTCTCGATTGCTGTGGTTGTGAACCCATTCACTGCAATCAAAGATTTAAGGGATTAAATCCAAAAGTAGGGAAAGAAATCAGAGTTTATACCTGCGGAATAGCTTCCTTCTCTTTTTTTTTTTCTTGCTTTGTTAACTTTCTAAACTCTATCCTCTTCATCAGATCTCTTCTTTCTCCTCTTTTTTTTTTTTTAGAATTCTCCTTAGATNTTTTTTTTTTTTTTCTTTTTAGTTGTACACCACTAGGACTTGCAATTAGCATACGACTTCGGAATTTAGTTTTGGGCTCTGGTTCCTTTGAAAAATAATGTCCATGACCTCACTTTTTGTTTTGCATGTAAAGGAGTCAAGTAATCTAAATAAAGTTTGAAGAGTTAAAAAACTCTTTTCTAGATGAATGAACAGCTTGCACCCAAAGGAATTAAAGGCTCCATGTTATGTTTATCGTATCCTTCTAGAAGAGCTAAAATACTTGTGGAGTCAGAGACTCCAAAATTTTTTGGGAGTTAGAAACTTCATAATACTTGTGTAGAGTATAAAACTTTCTCTTGATTTCAACAAAAATGAGCCCTTCAATTTATTAAGGAATCAAAGATGCTAGGTTTATTCTCAAGAGAGTTGGAAACTCTTTCATATGGTTTATGAAAACCAAGACATGACAAAAGAGTCCAAGACTCTTGAGAGTGAGTAAAAGGGGAATTGAAAACTCCAGTTAGAAACTCCAATGTAGAGTCAAAGAGCATGTTTTGATTAAGCCCTCTTTTTAGTGGTTTTTGAAAGACCAAAGAAACATCGTTGTATTTGGCCTTTGAAAGACCAGAGAAAGATTTTTAGAATGGTCTTTCAAAGACCAACGAAGGATTTTTAGAATGGTCTTTTAAACACCATGAGTTGTTGCCCTTTTTATTTTTATATATGCACTGCAAGTGCACAACACATTGTCGTTTAATGAAAGAGTTGAAGACTATTGCCGGTCTCACAAAAGAGTGTAACACTCTTGCAATTCTTGTGCTGCACCGAAATGAAGGAGTTTAAAACTCCTATAATTTGTGACTTAGGAAATAGTTGGGGATCGCCGGAACGGGCTGATTTTAAAGAGTCCGAGACTCTTAACAGTGAGCAAACCGAAATTTTGGTAGCAAGCTAGTAGACGAAATGGGGAAAATTGAAAGAGTCAAAGACTCTTGTTGATCCTTCCACCCTTCTTGAATTGCGTTTGTCACTGGTTTCCTGCAACAGAGGATGTTAGTAACAAAATGAACTAGGAATGGGGAAAAGCTTCATTCCATCATAGCCAAAGACTCAAGATTGCAAACGCATCTTTTTGGCCAATAAAGTTAAAAATTCCTTTCTGTCCGTTTACACCAGTGGACTTCGCTGAGGGAGGGAGACATTTTTATTGGTGAGCGAAGAGCCTGAGGCTCTTGTCGATTTCTCAAAAGGGTATGAAACTCTTGCAATCATTACGCGGCACCAAATGTAAGGATTTAAAAACTCCTATATCTGGAACTTTGGGTGAATTTGNTTTTTTTTTTTATTCTTTTTAGTTGTACACCACTAGGACTTGCAATTAGCATACGACTTCGGAATTTAGTTTTGGGCTCTGGTTCCTTTGAAAAATAATGTCCATGACCTCACTTTTTGTTTTGCATGTAAAGGAGTCAAATAATCTAAATAAAGTTTAAAGAGTTAAAAAACTCTTTTCTAGATGAATGAACAGCTTGCACCCAAAGGAGTCAAAGGCTCCATGTTATGTTTATCGTATCCTTCTAGAAGAGCTAAAATACTTGTGGAGTCAAAGACTCCAAAATTTTTTGGGAGTTAGAAACTCCATAATACTTGTGTAGAGTATAAAACTTTCTCTTGATTTCAACAAAAATGAGCCCTTCAATTTATTAAGGAATCAAAGATTCTAGGTTTATTCTCAAGAGAGTTGGAAACTCTTTCATATGGTTTATGAAAACCAAGACATGACAAAAGAGTCCAACACTCTTGAGAGTGAGTAAAAGGGGAATTGAAAACTCCAGTTAGAAACTCCAATGTAGAGTCAAAGAGCATGTTTTGATTAAGCCCTCTTTTTAGTGGTTTTTGAAAGACCAAAGAAACATCGTTGTATTTGGCCTTTGAAAGACCAGAGAAAGATTTTTAGAATGGTCTTTCAAAGACCAACGAAGGATTTTTAGAATGGTCTTTTAAACACCATGAGTTGTTGCCCTTTTTATTTTTATATATGCACTGCAAGTGCACAACACATTGTCGTTTAATGAAAGAGTTGAAGACTATTGCCGGTCTCACAAAAGAGTGTAACACTCTTGCAATTCTTGTGCTGCACCGAAATGAAGGAGTTTAAAACTCCTATAATTTGTGACTTAGGAAATAGTTGGGGATCGCCGGAACGGGCTGATTTTAAAGAGTCCGAGACTCTTAACAGTGAGCAAACCGAAATTTTGGTAGCAAGCTAGTAGACGAAATGGGGAAAATTGAAAGAGTCAAAGACTCTTGTTGATCCTTCCACCCTTCTTGAATTGCGTTTGTCACTGGTTTCCTGCAACAGAGGATGTTAGTAACAAAATGAACTAGGAATGGGGAAAAGCTTCATTCCATCATAGCCAAAGACTCAAGATTGCAAACGCATCTTTTTGGCCAATAAAGTTAAAAATTCCTTTCTGTCCGTTTACACCAGTGGACTTCGCTGAGGGAGGGAGACATTTTTATTGGTGAGCGAAGAGCCTGAGGCTCTTGTCGATTTCTCAAAAGGGTATGAAACTCTTGCAATCATTACGCGGCACCAAATGTAAGGATTTAAAAACTCCTATATCTGGAACTTTGGGTGAATTTGGTAACGCCACAATTTNAAACTCCTATATCTGGAACTTTGGGTGAATTTGGTATCGCCACAATTGCTCTCGATTGCTGTGGTTGTGAACCCATTCACTGCAATCAAAGATTTAAGGGATTAAATCCAAAAGTAGGGAAAGAAATCAGAGTTTATACCTGCGGAATAGCTTCCTTCTCTTTTTTTTTTCTTGCTTTGTTAACTTTCTAAACTCTATCCTCTTCATCAGATCTCTTCTTTCTCCTCTNGGAGACTGTTTCTCCTTTGGGCCTAAAATTTATTTTAAACTAGTTAGTCAAGTTCAGACTGGCCCAGCTTGTTCTCAAACTGGTTTAGCTTTTTCTCAGACCGGTTCTCCCTGGTTCATCTGATTAGCGGGGCGTTTCTGGTCTGGTTCAGCACTCCAACAGGCTCACTCAATCTGGTTCGTCAATCCAGCAGCATTGTTTGGTCCAGTTCAGCGCTACAGCAGTCTGTCCAGTCCGGTTTATCACTCCAGCAACCTTGTTCAGTCCGGTTCAGTGCTTGAGCAGTCTTGTCCAGTCTGGTTCATCACTCCAGCAACCTTGTTTGGTTCGATTCAGACACCTAGTCCACTGTTCAGT
Source organism: Ilex paraguariensis (assembly GCA_963454935.2). Lineage (NCBI taxonomy): Eukaryota > Viridiplantae > Streptophyta > Magnoliopsida > Aquifoliales > Aquifoliaceae > Ilex > Ilex paraguariensis. Next base: position 324,415 of record CAUOFW020005713.1, on the reverse strand, counting down.
GCTTCTTGGTGTTGTTCTAGCCTCTTCCTTTCACTAAAACACNAAAACCGTCAGCCCCTTGTACAAATACAAATATCTTTTCTATTTTTTTGTTTAAGTCATGTGTGGGCAGCTGGATTTTGTTTAGCACCGCCTGTAAATGGAAGTTTCCTNCTTCTTGGTGTTGTTTTAGCCTCTTCCTTTCACTAAAACATGGTTCTTTCTCCTTTTTCCTTTGGTTCTAGTATTGCTATACTATTATGGAACCTAAGAATAAAAATGATGATAGTCAAGTTGATCTTTTTCCATCCATGTCACTGAATTTTTCTTTTACGATTCTACTTAATGGTCCCATGACATTTGTTAAACTCAATGAGACCAATTATATTTTGTGGTCACGATCTGTTCAAGTGTTTCTTAGAGGTAAAAGTTTTAAGAATATTTAGTAGACACTAAACCCAAGGAAGGTACTCTTGGGTATGATAAGTGGGAACAAGAAGATGCCCAGATTATTTCATTACTACTNTTTTTTTTTTTTTAAATTCTAACATTTTATTGCTTCTCAAAAAATCAGATTGATCATGCGGCCACAGCAGTCTAGCCTGAACAGGGATCCTAAGATCCTGGGTGAAATCAGAAGATGCACCCTCTTTCACAGCCAAATTAGCAAAAAAATCAGCCAAGGAATTGGCTTCTCTGTAAACATGAATTAGATTGAAATTTAACCTCCCCAAAATGACCATTATCTTATTGAATATTCCCCAAAACTTCCAGGCTCTTAAATGCCCCTTCATAACCATCTGGACCATGACTGCTGAATCAGCTTCTATCTGAAACTGATAGCCTGCTAAACTGTAACTCTCAATCAGAACCAAGCCATTCTTCAAAGCCCTCAGCTCTGCTTCCATATTGAAGCATTCTCCATAAAAGAAGGAAGCAGCAACTACCAGATTCCCCCATTGGTTCCTTACCACTGCATCACCCCCAGCTCTTCCTGGGTTCCCTTTAGCTGCCCCATCAACATTAAGCTTCAATGCCCCATTAGTAGGAGGAAGCCAACTCACCCATAAAGCTTTCACTTTGACTTAGTGACTCCCCTCCACTCTCAATGCCTGCAATATATATTGCCATATAGAACTCTCAGGAACCCTTGGTTTAATACTATGAGCCTGTAGCTTTAAAACTGAACACACTTCAGGAAGATTGCATGAGCAGACAAACAACCCTCCCCACAGCTGCCAGAACACCACCAAGCCAATCCCTTTCAGTAAAATACGACTGAGGGATTGCTTCTTAAACACTCTCATCAACCTCATCATCCTCACCATAGGAGTCTCAGAATTTATGAGCTGAAATCCACACAAAGCAGCTAACTTTCCCCACACTACTACTGAGAACTCACAGTTGACAAATAAATGAGCCACAGTTTCTACATCTTACCACATAGGAAACATTTACTTGCCAAACTCACTCCAATCCTCTGAAAACAGACATCCACCAACGCTGCACCCTTATGCATTTTTCATGCTAATAGTTTAGCACTGGGAGGAACCTCCTGCTTCCAAATAATAGAACCCACCTCATTTAATGTATCTGCATGTCTTACCAGTTGCCAAGCAGACTTAACAGACAAGACCCCAGTATCATTTAGCTTCCAAACCAATTGATCTTCTTTATTTGCCAGACACACCCCAAATTTCAGAATCTCCATTTTCATTTGTTCTGAAACTAAACCCCCCAGCAACTGCCAATCCCACACTGAGCCTACACATACTTCAGAGAGACTAGGAAAAGAAAGGGGAATTCCCCCAGCTCCATTCATTAGGGGCCCAGAACCCAACCAATTGGAACACCAAAAATTGACATTCTCCCCCCATTTCCCACCAAACTCTGTGAATTAGCAATCACAAAAGAAAACCAAGGTTTTAACATTCTAAAACACCTAGCTTTCCCAGGAGTGATGCACCTTAACATGTGCTTCACCCTTAGAAACTTGGCAGAGAACACCTTAGCCAATAAAGAATGCCCTTTAAGAATCCCCCAGACATGCTTTATTCTACAAGCAGCCTGAACATCCTCATAACTTTCTTATCCCCAAACCTCCTTCATGCTTTGGCCTCTTTATTACTGATCATGAAACCCACTGTCTCCTTCTTACCCCTGCCCTTCCTGACCAAATAAATGAGGCCATCAGAGAGTTCAGTTTAACAATGATACCCTTGGGTAAATCCAAACAAGCTAACAAATGCATAGGCACTGCACTCAACACAGAATCTCCTCAAAATCCCTCAACCTACATCTCCCCCTAATCAAAGGGCACCCTAAATAAGTAAAGGGACAATCCTTGATAGGAATTTGGGCCAGTCTAGACAAACCAAGCCTCCTCCCTTGAGGTATCTTAGATGAGCAAATCAAGGAACTCTTTTGTTTGCTAACCCTTTGACCTGAGCTTAATTCATACCTGCCCAAGAACCTCATCAGTACCTCCATAGAATGTTTGTTTCCTTTTAGAAACAATAAGGTATCATCAGTGTTAAGATTGTTAGGGTATTATGTAAATACCACTAGAGGGTATACACGTCTTTTGTATGGTTACGGGTTAAATATAAATACAAGTGGTTTGTGAGAGGTAGGTTATGTTTTTGACCACTCTTTATTTCTCTAATATTGTGTTATGTTATCTCTTTAAACTTAACATGGTATCAGAGCAATAGATCTAAAATTACTCTGCAATCAATTCAATTAATCTTTCTTTTCTTGCTATTAATCTAGTTACATCATCAATTCTTTCTCCCTTTTTCCTCTTGTTATTTCTTGTTCCGTCTCTGGTTCATCCATAGCAAAGGTCAGCATCACAGTAGTGATTATTGTTGTTTGTTGTGTGTGGCTGTGGTGATCGCAGTGGTAGCTTTCTTCGATCCTGAGTAGTGGCGGTGGTGTGTGCCACTTGCGTGTTCAGAATAGGGTTTCTAACCCTTGTAGCGAAGAAGAGGGAGACTGTTTCTCCTTTGGGCCTAAAATTTATTTTAAACTAGTTAGTCAAGTTCAGACTGGCCCAGCTTGTTCTCAAACTGGTTTAGCTTTTTCTCAGACCGGTTCTCCCTGGTTCATCTGATTAGCGGGGCGTTTCTGGTCTGGTTCAGCACTCCAACAGGCTCACTCAATCTGGTTCGTCAATCCAGCAGCATTGTTTGGTCCAGTTCAGCGCTACAGCAGTCTGTCCAGTCCGGTTTATCACTCCAGCAACCTTGTTCAGTCCGGTTCAGTGCTTGAGCAGTCTTGTCCAGTCCGGTTCATCACTCCAGCAACCTTGTTTGGTCCGATTCAGACACCTAGTCCACTGTTCAGTGCTTCTTGGTGTTGTTTTAGCCTCTTCCTTTCACTAAAACATGGTTCTTTCTCCTTTTTCCTTTGGTTCTAGTATTGCTATACTATTATGGAACCTAAGAATAAAAATGATGATAGTCAAGTTGATCTTTTTCCATCCATGTCACTGAATTTTTCTTTTACGATTCTACTTAATGGTCCCATGACATTTGTTAAACTCAATGAGACCAATTATATTTTGTGGTCACGATCTGTTCAAGTGTTTCTTAGAGGTAAAAGTTTTAAGAATATTTAGTAGACACTAAACCCAAGGAAGGTACTCCTGGGTATGATAAGTGGGAACAAGAAGATGCTCAGATTATTTCATTACTATTAAATAGTATTGAGCCCAGTATCAATTTTACTTTGCTTTATCTTGACATAACCAAAGAGATTTGGGATCACTTGGCCACCATGTATTTTGGCCCTGAGAATTTCACTCGTGCATATGAAGTATGCAAATAGTGTTTTCGTCTAGAGCAAGGCACTCTGAGTCTTGAGGACTATTACTTTCATGTTCGGGGAGTGTGTGAAGAGTTAAAGCTCTACCATCCCTTTACTATTGATGTAGTGGTTTGACAGAAGCAACATGAAGATTTGAATGTTGTCCCGTTTTTAGTTGGTTTGAAACTTGAATACGAGTCTATTCGTTCTCAGATTTTGGGTGGCTCTAGTCTTCCATCTCTATTGATGGTTTTCTCCCACCTGCAGCGTGCTACCTTCTCTAATGGTTCATCCAACACAGAGTCTGGTGTGCCAGCTGATCGTTCAGCTCTTGTTGTCCCAAGTGACCATGGTGTCAGTTCCCGAGGTGGCCGTGGTGGTCAGGGAGGCCGTATTGGAGGTCGTGGAGGGTGGTCAGGGTCTTCTTCATACTCTCACTGTGGTCATGGAGGCTATACTGTTGATTATTGCTGGGATTTACACGACAAGCCTTCGGGTGTTGCTAACCAGGTTTCTTATCAGGATGACACCTCGATTCCTGCTGCTATAGCTCGATCCACTCCACCTGATTCCGTGTCAGTTACTCNAATAGTTTAGCACTGGGAGGAACCTCCTGCTTCCAAATAATAGAACCCACCTCATTTAATGTATCTGCATGTCTTACCAGTTGCCAAGCAGACTTAACAGACAAGACCCCAGTATCATTTAGCTTCCAAACCAATTGATCTTCTTTATTTGCCAGACACACCCCAAATTTCAGAATCTCCATATTCATTTGTTCTGAAACTAAACCCCCCAGCAACTGCCAATCCCACACTGAGCCTACACATACTTCAGAGAGACTAGGAAAAGAAAGGGGAATTCCCCCAGCTCCATTCATTAGGGGCCCAGAACCCAACCAATTGGAACACCAAAAATTGACATTCTCCCCCCATTTCCCACCAAACTCTGTGAATTAGCAATCACAAAAGAAAACCAAGGTTTTAACATTCTAAAACACCTAGCTTTCCCAGGAGTGATGCACCTTAACATGTGCTTCACCCTTAGAAACTTGGCAGAGAACACCTTAGCCAATAAAGAATGCCCTTTAAGAATCCCCCAGACATGCTTTATTCTACAAGCAGCCTGAACATCCTCATAACTTTCTTATCCCCAAACCTCCTTCATGCTTTGGCCTCTTTATTACTGATCATGAAACCCACTGTCTCCTTCTTACCCCTGCCCTTCCTGACCAAATAAATGAGGCCATCAGAGAGTTCAGTTTAACAATGATACCCTTGGGTAAATCCAAACAAGCTAACAAATGCATAGGCACTGCACTCAACACAGAATCTCCTCAAAATCCCTCAACCTACATCTCCCCCTAATCAAAGGGCACCCTAAATAAGTAAAGGGACAATCCTTGATAGGAATTTGGGCCAGTCTAGACAAACCAAGCCTCCTCCCTTGAGGTATCTTAGATGAGCAAATCAAGGAACTCTTTTGTTTGCTAACCCTTTGACCTGAGCTTAATTCATACCTGCCCAAGAACCTCATCAGTACCTCCATAGAATGTTTGTTTCCTTTTAGAAACAATAAGGTATCATCAGTGTTAAGATTGTTAGGGTATTATGTAAATACCACTAGAGGGTATACACGTCTTTTGTATGGTTACGGGTTAAATATAAATACAAGTGGTTTGTGAGAGTTAGGTTATGTTTTTGACCGCTCTTTATTTCTCTAATATTGTGTTATGTTATCTCTTTAAACTTAACATGGTATCAGAGCAATAGATCTAAAATTACTCTGCAATTAATTCAATTAATCTTTCTTTTCTTGCTATTAATCTAGTTACATCATCAATTCTTTCTCCCTTTTTCCTCTTGTTATTTCTTGTTCCGTCTCTGGTTCATCCATAGCAAAGGTCAGCATCACAGTAGTGATTATTGTTGTTCGTTGTGTGTGGCTGTGGTGATCGCAGTGGTAGCTTTCTTCGATCCTGAGTAGTGGCGGTGGTGTGTGCCACTTGCGTGTTCAGAATAGGGTTTCTAACCCTTGTAGCGAAGAAGAGGGAGACTGTTTCTCCTTTGGGCCTAAAATTTATTTTAAACTAGTTAGTCAAGTTCAGACTGGCCCAGCTTGTTCTCAAACTGGTTTAGCTTTTTCTCAGACCGGTTCTCCCTGGTTCATCTGAT
>CAUOFW020005713.1:290475-314809 GCA_963454935.2 Ilex paraguariensis | reverse complement strand
TTCATACTCTCACTGTGGTCATGGAGGCTATACTGTTGATTATTGCTGGGATTTACACGACAAGCCTTCGGGTGTTGCTAACCAGGTTTCTTATCAGGATGACACCTCGATTCCTGCTGCTATAGCTCGATCCACTCCACCTGATTCCGTGTCAGTTACTCTTACACAGGAAGAGTATGCCCAGGTTTTGTCTCAGCAACAGGTCGTTCTATCTCCCTCATCTGTTACTTTTGTCCAGTCAGGTACCACTTCCATTTATTTATTGTCTTCCACTTGCAGTTCCTGGATCATAGACTCTAGCGCTTCTGACCACATGATCGGTGTGTCTGATGTCTTTTCTACCTATCAGTCTACTCCTGTCACACACAGTGTTACTCTTGTTAATGGTACTTCTTCTAAACTTTCAAGTTTGGGGACTACTCAATTGAGTCCGAATTTGTCCCTATCCTCTGTTTTATTTGTTCCTCAGTTTTCTTTTAGTTTACTTTTCATTAATAAGATTATACGTTTTTTTAATTGTTCTGTAACATTTTATTCCTCTTCTTGTGGTTTCAGGATCTCAAGACGAAGAGGAAGTTGGTACGGGGCATGAAGCTAGTGGTCTCTATTACGTTGACTTTGATTTATCTACTTTGACTCTACAGACCTCGTCATCTCTGTTCCAATGGCATTGCTGTCTTGGTCATCCCTCTCTCTAGAATTTGAAGTGTCAAATTCCCAGTTTTAGTTATGTGTCGTCTTTGTCGTGTGAAGCTTGTCAACTTAGTAAGTATCACCGTGTGTCCTTTTAGTCTAAAAGCAATAATCGTGTATCTAGTCCATTTGAGTTAGTACATTATGATGTATGGGGTCCAATAAAAAATATTTCTTCTTATAAATATCTTTATTTTGTGCCATTTGTAGATGATTATTCTCGTGTGACTTGGTTGTTTCTTTTGAAAGTTTGTTCTGAATTATTCTCTATGTTTGAGGTTTTTTGTAAAGAAATAAAAATCCAGTATAGTTGTCGCATTCGTATTTTATGTTCTAATAATACTCGGGAATATGAATCTGATTCTTTTTTAGCCTATCTCAGTAAAACGGACATTATTCATCAGACTTCATGTGCTTACACCTCTCAGCAAAATGGCGTTGTTGAGGCTAAGAATTGTTATCTGTTAGAAGTCACTCGTGCCCTGTTATTCCAGATGAATATTCTCCGTTGTTTTTGGAGTGATGCTGTTCTTACTGCTTGTTATATTATTAATCGTATGCCATCGTTTGTATTAAATGGGCAAAGTCCANACTCTTTATTTCTCTAATATTGTGTTATGTTATCTCTTTAAACTTAACATGGTATCAGAGCAATAGATCTAAAATTACTCTGCAATCAATTCAATTAATCTTTCTTTTCTTGCTATTAATCTAGTTACATCATCAATTCTTTCTCCCTTTTTCCTCTTGTTATTTCTTGTTCCGTCTCTGGTTCATCCATAGCAAAGGTCAGCATCACAGTAGTGATTATTGTTGTTCGTTGTGTGTGGCTGTGGTGATCGCAGTGGTAGCTTTCTTCGATCCTGAGTAGTGGCGGTGGTGTGTGCCACTTGCGTGTTCAGAATAGGGTTTCTAACCCTTGTAGCGAAGAAGAGGGAGACTGTTTCTCCTTTGGGCCTAAAATTTATTTTAAACTAGTTAGTCAAGTTCAGACTGGCCCAGCTTGTTCTCAAACTGGTTTAGCTTTTTCTCAGACCGGTTCTCCCTGGTTCATCTGATTAGCGGGGCGTTTCTGGTCTGGTTCAGCACTCCAACAGGCTCACTCAATCTGGTTCGTCAATCCAGCAGCATTGTTTGGTCCAGTTCAGCGCTACAGCAGTCTGTCCAGTCCGGTTTATCACTCCAGCAACCTTGTTCAGTCCGGTTCAGTGCTTGAGCAGTCTTGTCCAGTCTGGTTCATCACTCCAGCAACCTTGTTTGGTCCGATTCAGACACCTAGTCCACTGTTCAGTGCTTCTTGGTGTTGTTCTAGCCTCTTCCTTTCACTAAAACATGGTTCTTTCTCCTTTTTCCTTTGGTTCTAGTATTGCTATACTATTATGGAACCTAAGAATAAAAATGATGATAGTCAAGTTGATCTTTTTCCATCCATGTCACCGAATTTTTCTTTTACGATTCTACTTAATGGTCCCATGACATCTGTTAAACTCAATGAGACCAATTATATTTTGTGGTCACGATCTGTTCAAGTGTTTCTTAGAGGTAAAAGTTTTAAGAATATTTAGTAGACACTAAACCCAAGGAAGGTACTCTTGGGTATGATAAGTGGGAACAAGAAGATGCCCAGATTATTTCATTACTATTAAATAGTATTGAGCCCAGTATCAATTTTACTTTGCTTTATCTTGACATAACCAAAGAGATTTGGGATCACTTGGCCACCATGTATTTTGGTCCTGGGAATTTCACTCGTGCATATGAAGTATGCAAATAGTATTTTGGTCTAGAGCAAGGTACTCTGAGTCTTGAGGACTATTACTTTCATGTTCGGGGAGTGTGTGAAGAGTTAAAGCTCTACCATCCCTTTACTATTGATGTAGTGGTTTGACAGAAGCAACATGAAGATTTGAATGTTGTCCCGTTTTTAGTTGGTTTGAAACTTGAATACGAGTCTATTCGTTCTCAGATTTTGGGTGGCTCTAGTCTTCCATCTCTATTGAAGGTTTTCTCCCGCCTGCAGCGTGCTACCTTCTCTAATGGTTCATCCAACACAGAGTCTGGTGTGCCAGCTGATCGTTCAGCTCTTGTTGTCCCAAGTGACCATGGTGTCAGTTCCCGAGGTGGCCGTGGTGGTCAGGGAGGCCGTATTGGAGGTCGTGGAGGGTGGTCAGGGTCTTCTTCATACTCTCACTGTGGTCATGGAGGCTATACTGTTGATTATTGCTGGGATTTACACGACAAGCCTTCGGGTGTTGCTAACCAGGTTTCTTATCAGGATGACACCTCGATTCCTGCTGCTATAGCTCGATCCACTCCACCTGATTCCGTGTCAGTTACTCTTACACAGGAAGAGTATGCCCAGGTTTTGTCTCAGCAACAGGTCGTTCTATCTCCTTCATCTGTTACTTTTGTCCAGTCAGGTACCACTTCCACTTATTTATTGTCTTCCACTTGCAGTTCCTGGATCATAGACTCTAGCGCTTCTGACCACATGATCGGTGTGTCTGATGTCTTTTCTACCTATCAGTCTACTCCTGTCACACACAGTGTTACTCTTGTTAATGGTACTTCTTCTAAACTTTCAAGTTTGGGGACTACTCAATTGAGTCCGAATTTGTCCCTATCCTCTGTTTTATTTGTTCCTCAGTTTTCTTTTAGTTTACTTTTCATTAATAAGATTATACGTTTTTTTAATTGTTCTGTAACATTTTATTCCTCTTCTTGTGGTTTCAGGATCTCAAGACGAAGAGGAAGTTGGTACGGGGCATGAAGCTAGTGGTCTCTATTACGTTGACTTTGATTTATCTACTTTGACTCTACAGACCTCGTCATCTCTGTTCCAATGGCATTGCTGTCTTGGTCATCCCTCTCTCTAGAATTTGAAGTGTCAAATTTCCAGTTTTAGTTATGTGTCGTCTTTGTCGTGTGAAGCTTGTCAACTTAGTAAGTATCACCGTGTGTCCTTTTAGTCTAAAAGCAATAATCGTGTATCTAGTCCATTTGAGTTAGTACATTATGATGTATGGGGTCCAATAAAAAATATTTCTTCTTATAAATATCTTTATTTTGTGCCATTTGTAGATGATTATTCTCGTGTGACTTGGTTGTTTCTTTTGAAAGTTTGTTCTGAATTATTCTCTATGTTTGAGGTTTTTTGTAAAGAAATAAAAATCCAGTATAGTTGTCGCATTCGTATTTTATGTTCTAATAATACTCGGGAATATGAATCTGATTCTTTTTTAGCCTATCTCAGTAAAACGGACATTATTCATCAGACTTCATGTGCTTACACCTCTCAGCAAAATGGCGTTGTTGAGGCTAAGAATTGTTATCTGTTAGAAGTCACTCGTGCCCTGTTATTCCAGATGAATATTCTCCGTTGTTTTTGGAGTGATGCTGTTCTTACTGCTTGTTATATTATTAATCGTATGCCATCGTTTGTATTAAATGGGCAAAGTCCATATTATGTTCTTTTCTCAAGTAAGCCCCTATTTTCTTTAACTCCTAAGGTTTTTGGGTGTTTCTGTTATGTTCACAACTTGAGCCATGAGTTTGATAAACTTGTCCCTCGTGCTACCAAATGTGTCTTTCTAGGATACTCCCGCACACAGAAGGGATATCGCTGTTATAATCCTTTCCTTCATCGATACTTTATTAGTGCTAATGTCACTTTTAATGAATTGGTTCTTTATTTTTCGGCACCTGCTCAGCTNGCAAAGGTCAGCATCACAGTAGTGATTATTGTTGTTTGTTGTGTGTGGCTGTGGTGATCGCAGTGGTAGCTTTCTTCGATCCTGAGTAGTGGCGGTGGTGTGTGCCACTTGCGTGTTCAGAATAGGGTTTCTAACCCTTGTAGCGAAGAAGAGGGAGACTGTTTCTCCTTTGGGCCTAAAATTTATTTTAAACTAGTTAGTCAAGTTCAGACTGGCCCAGCTTGTTCTCAAACTGGTTTAGCTTTTTCTCAGACCGGTTCTCCCTGGTTCATCTGATTAGCGGGGCGTTTCTGGTCTGGTTCAGCACTCCAACAGGCTCACTCAATCTGGTTCGTCAATCCAGCAGCATTGTTTGGTCCAGTTCAGCGCTACAGCAGTCTGTCCAGTCCGGTTTATCACTCCAGCAACCTTGTTCAGTCCGGTTCAGTGCTTGAGCAGTCTTGTCCAGTCCGGTTCATCACTCCAGCAACCTTGTTTGGTCCGATTCAGACACCTAGTCCACTGTTCAGTGCTTCTTGGTGTTGTTTTAGCCTCTTCCTTTCACTAAAACATGGTTCTTTCTCCTTTTTCCTTTGGTTCTAGTATTGCTATACTATTATGGAACCTAAGAATAAAAATGATGATAGTCAAGTTGATCTTTTTCCATCCATGTCACTGAATTTTTCTTTTACGATTCTACTTAATGGTCCCATGACATCTGTTAAACTCAATGAGACCAATTATATTTTGTGGTCACGATCTGTTCAAGTGTTTCTTAGAGGTAAAAGTTTTAAGAATATTTAGTAGACACTAAACCCAAGGAAGGTACTCCTGGGTATGATAAGTGGGAACAAGAAGATGCTCAGATTATTTCATTACTATTAAATAGTATTGAGCCCAGTATCAATTTTACTTTGCTTTATCTTGACATAACCAAAGAGATTTGGGATCACTTGGCCACCATGTATTTTGGTCCTGGGAATTTCACTCGTGCATATGAAGTATGCAAATAGTATTTTGGTCTAGAGCAAGGTACTCTGAGTCTTGAGGACTATTACTTTCATGTTCGGGGAGTGTGTGAAGAGTTAAAGCTCTACCATCCCTTTACTATTGATGTAGTGGTTTGACAGAAGCAACATGAAGATTTGAATGTTGTCCCGTTTTTAGTTGGTTTGAAACTTGAATACGAGTCTATTCGTTCTCAGATTTTGGGTGGCTCTAGTCTTCCATCTCTATTGATGGTTTTCTCCCACCTGCAGCGTGCTACCTTCTCTAATGGTTCATCCAACACAGAGTCTGGTGTGCCAGCTGATCGTTCAGCTCTTGTTGTCCCAAGTGGCCATGGTGTCAGTTCCCGAGGTGGCCGTGGTGGTCGGGGAGGCCGTATTGGAGGTCATGGAGGGTGGTCAGGGTCTCTTTCATACTCTCACTGTGGTCATGGAGGCTATACTGTTGATTATTGCTGGGATTTACACGACAAGCCTTCGGGTGTTGCTAACCAGGTTTCTTATCAGGATGACACCTCGATTCCTGCTGCCATACCTCGATCCACTCCACCTGATTCCGTGTCAGTTACTCTTACACAGGAAGAGTATGCCCAGGTTTTGTCTCAGCAACAGGTCGTTCTATCTCCCTCATCTGTTACTTTTGTCCAGTCAGGTACCACTTCCATTTATTTATTGTCTTCCACTTGCAGTTCCTGGATCATAGACTCTAGCGCTTCTGACCACATGATCGGTGTGTCTGATGTCTTTTCTACCTATCAGTCTACTCCTGTCACACACAGTGTTACTCTTGTTAATGGTACTTCTTCTAAACTTTCAAGTTTGGGGACTACTCAATTGAGTCCGAATTTGTCCCTATCCTCTGTTTTATTTGTTCCTCAGTTTTCTTTTAGTTTACTTTTCATTAATAAGATTATACGTTTTTTTAATTGTTCTGTAACATTTTATTCCTCTTCTTGTGGTTTCAGGATCTCAAGACGAAGAGGAAGTTGGTACGGGGCATGAAGCTAGTGGTCTCTATTACGTTGACTTTGATTTATCTACTTTGACTCTACAGACCTCGTCATCTCTGTTCCAATGGCATTGCTGTCTTGGTCATCCCTCTCTCTAGAATTTGAAGTGTCAAATTCCCAGTTTTAGTTATGTGTCGTCTTTGTCGTGTGAAGCTTGTCAACTTAGTAAGTATCACCGTGTGTCCTTTTAGTCTAAAAGCAATAATCGTGTATCTAGTCCATTTGAGTTAGTACATTATGATGTATGGGGTCCAATAAAAAATATTTCTTCTTATAAATATCTTTATTTTGTGCCATTTGTAGATGATTATTCTCGTGTGACTTGGTTGTTTCTTTTGAAAGTTTGTTCTGAATTATTCTCTATATTTGAGGTTTTTTGTAAAGAAATAAAAATCCAGTATGGTTGTCGCATTCGTATTTTATGTTCTAATAATACTCGGGAATATGAATCTGATTCTTTTTTAGCCTATCTCAGTAAAACGGACATTATTCATCAGACTTCATGTGCTTACACCTCTCAGCAAAATGACGTTGTTGAGGCTAAGAATTGTTATCTGTTAGAAGTCACTCGTGCCCTGTTATTCCAGATGAATATCCCCCGTTGTTTTTGGAGTGATGCTGTTCTTACTGCTTGTTATATTATTAATCGTATGCCATCGTTTGTATTAAATGGGCAAAGTCCATATTATGTTCTTTTCTCAAGTAAGCCCCTATTTTCTTTAACTCCTAAGGTTTTTGGGTGTTTCTGTTATGTTCACAACTTGAGCCATGAGTTTGATAAACTTGTCCCTCGTGCTACCAAATGTGTCTTTCTAGGATACTCCCGCACACAGAAGGGATATCGCTGTTATAATCCTTTCCTTCATCGATACTTTATTAGTGCTAATGTCACTTTTAATGAATTGGTTCTTTATTTTTCGGCACCTGCTCAGCTATTGGATCTGAATTTTGGGTCATCCTTTATACCACCACCTCTTCCCTTACCATTAGATATTTCGCTGCCCACTGTGCAACCGTCTACTTTTACACTCCGCGTATATTCTCGTCGTCCTCGACCATTGACTGAGGTGCCCGTATCGTCTTCCTTGCCGTCTCTTAATCCTGGTTCATCAGGTACTTCTGACTCTTTATCTATTCCTCTTCGGAAAGGCACTCGTTCGTGTGTTACTAACCATCCCATTACTCACTTTATTTCATATGATGCCTTGTCTACTGCTTTCTCTTGTTTTATCTCTCAACTGTCTATTATCTCTACTCTTAAGCACCTACAGGATGCGTTGTCTGATCCGAGTCGGAGGAAAGCTATGGAGGTGGAGATGGATGTCTTACATTATAATGGGACTTGGGATCTTGTTCTTTTATCTCCTAGTAAACGGACTGCGGATGGGTGTATACTTTTAAGTTTAATCCGAATGGTTCCGTGGAGCGTCTTAAAGCCTGTCTAGTTGCTAAGGGCTTTACTCAGACGTATGGGGTTGATTATGAAGAGACTTTCTGTCCCGTTGTCAAAATCTCTTTTGTTCGTATATTGATTTCTTTGGCTGTTAATCTTGATTGACCATTGTTTCGACTAGATGTCAAGAATGCCTTCTTGTATGGTGACTTGGTTGAAGAGGTTTCTATGGAGCAACCACCTGAGTCTACTACTCAGGGGGAGAAGTGTAAGCATGAAGTCTCTGTATGGGTTAAAATAGTCACCAAGTGCATGGTTCGGTAAGCTTGCAAATGCAATGTTAGAGTTTGGCCTTCTTCGATGTCAGACAGATCATTCTATATTTCATAGACAAACGGATGCTGGATATGTTCTATTAGTGATTTTTGTAGATGATAATGTGATTACTGAAAATGATTATGAGGGGATTGCCAAGTTGAAGACCTTCTTGCAAGACCGATTTCATATATTAAGGATTTAAGAAAACTTAGGTATTTCTTGGGTATTGAGGTTGCGAGATCTAAACAAGGTATTTGTTTATCCCAAAGGAAGTATGTACTTGATATTCTAGGAAAAGTAAGTTTGTTGGGTGGTAGACGAACTGATGTTCCTATGGATCCAAATAAAAAATTGTTGATGGATGATGGTACACTATTTGAGAATTTGGGTCAGAATCGCAGGTTGGTTAGGAATCACTAACATCCCGCCGGATATTTCCTATGCAGTTAGTATTGTAAGTTAGTTTATGGGTTCCCCTGGAGTACCACATTGGGAGGCAGTTACTCGTATTCTGTGATATCTCAAACGTGCTCCTGGTCTTGGGCTGTTATATCGAGCTAATGGTTATTTTAGAGTGGAAAATTTTTCAGATGCTGATTGGACAGGTTCTCCTTTTGATCAGAGGTGAACCACTAGTTATTGTACTTTCTTAGGAGGTAACATTGTCTCATAGAAGAGTAAGAAACAAACCGTGGTAGTAAGGTCCATTGCTGAGGCTAAATATAGAGCAATGACACATACAACCGGTGAATTGACGTGACTACTACACTTTCTCTAGGAAATTAATTTTTTTAGTTTAATCTCCTTTACAGTTGTTTTGTGACAATCAGGTAGCTATTTATATGGCTGCTAATCCAGTATTTCATGAAAGAACCAAACATATTGAGGTTGATTGTCATTTTATTCGAGACACGATAGTAGTTGGAGATATTACGACTCCATTTATGAGGTCTGAGGATCAACTCGCGGACATGTTTAATAAAGCATTGAGTAGTACACGTCTTACAACTATTTGTTCCAAGTTTGGATTATATGATATATATAGTCCAGCTTGAAGGGGAGTGTTAAGATTGTTAGGGTATTATGTAAATACCACTAGAGGTTATACATGTCTTTTGTATGGTTACGGGTTAAATATAAATACAAGTGGTTTGTGAGAGGTAGGTTATGTTTTTGACCACTCTCTGTTTCTCTAATATTGTGTTATGTTATCTCTCTAAACTTAACAATTAGCAAAGAGCAAATGAGAAATCAATACAAAACCTCTCCCTGTATGAAATCCTTTAATACACCCCTCACCATACAATGTAACAAGTCCTCTAGTTAGAACTTCTTCAGCCAAAATAAAGAGGGAAGGAGAGATAGGATCTCCTTACCTCAAACCCCTAGAAGTAGGGAAAAAACCAAGCCTCGGGCCATTAAGACAAACAGAGATTAATTGGTTATTCAAACAATTGCCAATAATAGACAAACAAATCTGAAAACCCAAAACACTTTAGAGTTTTTAGAAAAAAATTTCATTTAATTCTGTCATAAGCTTTCATCATGTCCAGCTACTTGAAGGTTGATCCTTATCTAATGACACCGGAGCATTTTAGGGGATGGTTATGATCCATGTTTTTAGTGGGAGCTGTTAATTGACTTTTGGATTTGGACCAAATTCAACNACTCTGAGTCTTGAGGACTATTACTTTCATGTTCGGGGAGTGTGTGAAGAGTTAAAGCTCTACCATCCCTTTACTATTGATGTAGTGGTTTGACAGAAGCAACATGAAGATTTGAATGTTGTCCCGTTTTTAGTTGGTTTGAAACTTGAATACGAGTCTATTCGTTCTCAGATTTTGGGTGGCTCTAGTCTTCCATCTCTATTGATGGTTTTCTCCCACCTGCAGCGTGCTACCTTCTCTAATGGTTCATCCAACACAGAGTCTGGTGTGCCAGCTGATCGTTCAGCTCTTGTTGTCCCAAGTGGCCATGGTGTCAGTTCCCGAGGTGGCCGTGGTGGTCGGGGAGGCCGTATTGGAGGTCATGGAGGGTGGTCAGGGTCTCTTTCATACTCTCACTGTGGTCATGGAGGCTATACTGTTGATTATTGCTGGGATTTACACGACAAGCCTTCGGGTGTTGCTAACCAGGTTTCTTATCAGGATGACACCTCGATTCCTGCTGCCATACCTCGATCCACTCCACCTGATTCCGTGTCAGTTACTCTTACACAGGAAGAGTATGCCCAGGTTTTGTCTCAGCAACAGGTCGTTCTATCTCCCTCATCTGTTACTTTTGTCCAGTCAGGTACCACTTCCATTTATTTATTGTCTTCCACTTGCAGTTCCTGGATCATAGACTCTAGCGCTTCTGACCACATGATCGGTGTGTCTGATGTCTTTTCTACCTATCAGTCTACTCCTGTCACACACAGTGTTACTCTTGTTAATGGTACTTCTTCTAAACTTTCAAGTTTGGGGACTACTCAATTGAGTCCGAATTTGTCCCTATCCTCTGTTTTATTTGTTCCTCAGTTTTCTTTTAGTTTACTTTTCATTAATAAGATTATACGTTTTTTTAATTGTTCTGTAACATTTTATTCCTCTTCTTGTGGTTTCAGGATCTCAAGACGAAGAGGAAGTTGGTACGGGGCATGAAGCTAGTGGTCTCTATTACGTTGACTTTGATTTATCTACTTTGACTCTACAGACCTCGTCATCTCTGTTCCAATGGCATTGCTGTCTTGGTCATCCCTCTCTCTAGAATTTGAAGTGTCAAATTTCCAGTTTTAGTTATGTGTCGTCTTTGTCGTGTGAAGCTTGTCAACTTAGTAAGTATCACCGTGTGTCCTTTTAGTCTAAAAGCAATAATCGTGTATCTAGTCCATTTGAGTTAGTACATTATGATGTATGGGGTCCAATAAAAAATATTTCTTCTTATAAATATCTTTATTTTGTGCCATTTGTAGATGATTATTCTCGTGTGACTTGGTTGTTTCTTTTGAAAGTTTGTTCTGAATTATTCTCTATATTTGAGGTTTTTTGTAAAGAAATAAAAATCCAGTATAGTTGTCGCATTCGTATTTTATGTTCTAATAATACTCGGGAATATGAATCTGATTCTTTTTTAGCCTATCTCAGTAAAACGGACATTATTCATCAGACTTCATGTGCTTACACCTCTCAGCAAAATGGCGTTGTTGAGGCTAAGAATTGTTATCTGTTAGAAGTCACTCGTGCCCTGTTATTCCAGATGAATATCCCCCGTTGTTTTTGGAGTGATGCTGTTCTTACTGCTTGTTATATTATTAATCGTATGCCATCGTTTGTATTAAATGGGCAAAGTCCATATTATGTTCTTTTCTCAAGTAAGCCCCTATTTTCTTTAACTCCTAAGGTTTTTGGGTGTTTCTGTTATGTTCACAACTTGAGCCATGAGTTTGATAAACTTGTCCCTCGTGCTACCAAATGTGTCTTTCTAGGATATTCCCGCACACAGAAGGGATATCGTTGTTATAATCCTTTCCTTCATCGATACTTTATTAGTGCTAATGTCACTTTTAATGAATTGGTTCTATATTTTTCAGCACCTGCTCAGCCATTGGATCTGAATTTTGGGTCATCCTTTATACCACCACCTCTTCCCTTACCATTAGATATTTCGCTGCCCACTGTGCAACCGTCTACTTCTACACTCCGCGTATATTCTCGTCGTCCTCGACCATTGACTGAGGTGCCCGTATCGTCTTCCTTGCCGTCTCTTAATCCTGGTTCATCAGGTACTTCCGACTCTTTATCTATTCCTCTTCGGAAAGGCACTCGTTCGTGTGTTACTAACCATCCCATTACTCACTTTATTTCATATGATGCCTTGTCTACTNTCCAGATTTATACAAGGTGCTTTTGACTATGGATGGAAGGAATGCCTCTCTGTGATTTATCCTTTTAATACATTTTCGTTGAGATAAGTAAATGAATTCACAGTATGTACTAATGTTGCATGAGTAAAAAATATTGGTCTTCACAGATATTTCACATAGGCGACCACCAATAATTGGAACAAAGCTTTGTTAAATTGAATTGTATAAATATTTTCACATGCATTTGGGTATGACGTGTGAGTAATAAAAAATGAGTGTGTTGTATCTGGGCCTCATACCTCCTGGAAATAGGGTTTATTTTAGCAGTGTGACTATATCACATGCTATGTGAAATTCGGTCGTTGTGGTTAGACACTTTATGGATTTCTGACCACATTTTCCATAGGGCCCTCTTATCTCTTCCTTCTCCGAGCACATATTATGGAAGAAGGAACCGAGGAGAAGGTATTAGCAACAATTGGTTTTATTATGGGACAGCTGATGATGTTCATATCGATCTATTATGCGCCTCTGCATCTAGCATTGGGTAGACCTTATGCAATATCATTTATGATGATGTAGGACTACCCACTGAAAATCTTAATCTGGAGAGATACATATATCAAAATGATATTCATGTTCTTTGGATCATCTAACATCAAAATCTCCCAAGTGATAGGGCTATGCTAGGCGGTCCACATTGTCTTTCATTGTATCACCATCCTGATATTCAAGCCATGAGCCACACTCCTGTTTGAATGCTTTTTATCGCATAAAATTGGTTCAGTTTTACCTTTCTCCTTGGTTGTAGGATATTTTGTGCTAAACATATTTGACTGTTAGGTGACATGGTTTACAGAAAAGATTTGTATCATGTAGTTGTCAATTTATCGCCTGAAAATTTATAGGAAAAAGAACCTTTGATAGATTTAGAGATGTGTTCCTTCTGGCAGACCAACCACACAAATTGTTGGGTATCTTCGGTGATTTCCACAGCCGCTTGGACACGCCCTGGCCATATATTCTGTTTCACTCAACCAATAACACAAACCAGTTTCTAGCATAGTCTATGCATTGTCGAAGATGAAATAGAAATTATCATCTTTAGAAGAGTTGAGACATATATCTTGCCATGTATCCTGGGAAGATTTTTTTTACTGCCCATAATATCTATGTAAATTTGTGGAAGTATTAGACTATAAATATCTATCACTACTTGCTCCAATGCTTGTTCATGTCAACAAGCTTACTAGAACTAGTTTAAGATCCTATTCTTGACCTGAATCAAGAGATAGAGGCCCTGGAACAACTATAATATTGATTGTGGCATTTCATTTTATTGTCCTTTCTCCTTTTCTTTTAGCATGGTGAGTACTGTACCCATTCTCAAGTTTGCTGAAACAGAATGTTATGACTCTGCAGAAATTAAATATAAGTTATTTCATTTTCTGATGTTTCGGTTCAAGTGTGTCTCAGTGAAGCTCTTTGACTGGAATCTCTCTGTTCTTTCTTTTCCATTTCGTTACTTTTGAGTTATGCTTGAAATGTATTTGTTTTTTGGTTGATTAAAAACAGGTAGGGCAGGACCACTCTGCTTGTGTTTCAGATAATAAAATACCGTAGTTTTAAATCTATTTATACAATTATTTATTTATTTATTTTTTTATGAAAGCATGTTTCACGCATGCACTTGTAAGGTTTTTTTTGGCTGTGAAAGTGTGTTTATGAAACACGTTTGTAGTGTAAAGTTGTGATCTCCATACACCGCTTTCATAAGGGCAAAGGTAGTCTAATAAATAATCTTATACATTTTGTTAGGGTCACATGTAGTGGACCAAATGCAGAATCTTCTTTGTCATCTGGAACATTCTGGATACATTTGCTGTTGTATCATGATCTGATCACATTATGAGTGTGTTCAGGGTCAGCTTGTCAATCCTCTTTTTAGTGTCCTATTTCCCCTTTTGCAACAACTGCTCAGTCGTTTGCTCGACACATACTCACTGTTGGGTAACCAAGGGGGGTGTTACATCAGCTGCCCCTAGTCTCTTCATATTTGGCTAGCAATGGTTTGTGTCGTGTTGTGAGTTGTCAAGTCAAATTGAATCAACATCTCACACGACCCATTTATGACCGTGGTTGGGACGACACTGGCTCACAGATTGAACATTTTGCCATCGTTGCTCGAAGAAATTCAAAGGTATCCAAAAACTTTAGATGCCAGAGTTGAAACCTCATTACTATTGCTTCACCTATGATTCAGAGAAAGTGTAAAAACTTAAAATTGAGTCATGAAAAACTAAAAGAAAAACAAAGTGAAGAAAAGAGACCTAGGACAACCGGTCCCTACACTGGGGGTTCGGGAAAAATCAAATAAATCCATGGCTTGAACACGTGACCCCAAGATCAGAATGAAGAAAGAAAACCTTCTCCCTATACCAATGCCTGAAACAAGATTATACAAACTTAGAAAATATATAATTGATTGTAAACCATCACAGCAATCCTGATTGGTTTACCATTTCCAAAAGGTGAAAGAAATTTAGCATCTCATTTTATGGATACTAGGAGAAGTGAGGATACAAAATGGCAAGGAAAGAGAAACTTTACAGGAATCAATCTTACTTTGAAATTGCTTATAAAGGTGAGAGACATAACAATGATATAGAGATGCGCATATATTTTTCCTTATTGCTTATTTGCAAATCTAAAGGAAAGAAAGAAAACAGAGCCCAAAAATCTTTGCAAATTGGCTTGCAAACTAGTTAAAGCTTACCTATTATGAGTCTTGTTTAGCTTCATTGTTGCTGATCATAACATTCTTCTAAGCATTATTTTGTTCTTTCTCTTCATTCTTATTACAACCATGAATTCAATGTGGCCATGATTGATATCGCCCTTTTCTTCATTATTTTCTTCTCTACCTCGAGAATTTCATCATCTGACTGAATAATCTGCAGTTTCAAACGCCTGTCTTCTCAAGAATTTGATCATCTTCTTCATCTACTTCTTCTTCCTCCTCCTCAGCTTCCTCAAGAGTTTCATCATCTGATTGAATAAAGTGAAGCTTCAACCTCCCATCTTCTCGAGATGCATGCAGGAAATCTTGTGTTCGAATCCTAATCTCCTTAAGAATAAACCTGCCATCGTGCCGATAAGATTTAAAGCACACCCAAGGCCAACCACTTCTGCCTATACAAGATATGGGTGGAGGAAATGCCCTTCCACTTGTCCTTGATCTCTTAGAATCTCTGCATATATTTTCAGGCAGTGAATGCCTTCTATTACTCGTTTTCTCTTCGTAGTGTGGCCAATCTATGTTCATTTCATTCTTCAAGTCCTCTAAATCATCAGAGCTTTCAAATCCAAGACCCTCTGTGCACAGAGAAAAATTATCGGAATTCATGGAAGAAAAGCTATTACTGTGACTGTATTTTCTTCGGGTTCCTGGATAATAATTTGCAGTGGGGATTTTGTTATTTCTCTCATTGCTACACAAGCTGCCATTGTTGTCTTTGTTGAGGTTTTCAATCCCAGCTTTTGGGTTCAAATCATTCAAAAATGATGATGAGGATGTTGATGACGACGACAATGATGATGATGAGAACAGCGAGGACGGAGATGAGGCAGGAAGGGGAGAGGATGAGGAAGATTCAGGATGATTCTCTTTGCAATGAAGCTCACCAAAGATATCTGTAAAAGAAGAGTCTTCAATGGGTTTCATGGCTTTAATCTGGTTCCATGGTGAGAAGGAATCGAGCAGTCTTGGACTTTCCGGCATTGGCTGTTGGAAGATGTGTTGAAGGCTTCCACAGACTGCCATGGCTTGGCTCTCCAGGATAATTGTTGGAGACAATAGGAAAGCAAATAATAGTTTATACAGGTAACCTTTTGTGTTTGTGCATGTATCAGAGAGAGAGGCTAAGGAGGAGAGATACACGGGATTGGCATGGAGGTGGATGATAATTAGTCAAGGGGAAGGTGCTATTTATTAGGGTATGCTGCTTTTAGGGGGCGATCTCTCTGTTGGGAGTGGAACAAGGATGGGTGGTTATGAGGGTTGTTATCATTTTTTGGTGGTCACCATTGTTTCTGCATTTGTATGTTATGCATACCTTTGGCCAATAAAAATGGATCCAAATCGCTTCTAATACATTTCTCTTCAATTTCATCCAACGGTAGATTACAACCCTTAATTCATAATATAACCCACGATTTATGAGTGGGTCCTCGATTCTAGTAAACATAGGTAGACAATGGTTTACCAAAGTTTTTACGTTTAAATTTACATGTCATGCACCCACGAAACAAAAGTATGTGGTTTATGATCCTTTTTATCGGATTCAAATCCCTTTGAGTAGAACTTTTTTTCCCCTCAATTTTCATTAATGCATTGATGAAGGACCACTGCTAGTTGCATTCATGATGGCTTATCTGCCATTCAGAGATAATTTCATCTTGATATATTATTATCTCACAAATTAATTTCAAAATGTGGGTTGGTCTATTGACTTACATCCCCAATTTGGCAATATCTAATCACATGTCATGGTATGATTTACAAGAGTACAAGTGATGGGATTAGTCAAAGGACATAAACTCATAACTGGCACATCTCTGACTCAAAAACGTCAAATAACCCAGGTCCCACTAATTTGGAATTTGATTTCAACGTGTTAAAATCGATCTCAACTTTTTAAAACTCCATTAAAACGTGACTTTTCTCAAATTTTTGGTACATTAGTTAGTGTTTTCCTTAATCATATCCACAGTTTCCTTTCTAGCTTAAGCAAATTTCTACTATCATCTGAGATGTTCATACAAACTGAGCTATGAAAGCTTTGGTTGTGTCAATTCTCATTGACACTAGTTGAAATCTATCCTCATTGGAAACTAGGATTTATAATAGATTATGCTGGACAACTGCCTATTTTTGCCTTCCCCTCCTATACTTTTCATTGCTATAAGACATGAGAATATTCCATACTGGTTCTTTTCCACTGTCCCAGCCTATTTAGAGAAACTGATTGGCTGCTATCATTCAACTCCAATGAGAGAATATTCAGTACAACGGTGATACCATGTCAGCATTAATGACATGATATCAATAACTAATAATAAAATTTCAAATGAGCGAAGTCAACCCTACTTAACTTGTTATTGACTTGCATAGAAGAGTAGTTATTTACTTATATGAATGGATAATAATTGACTTGATCGAAGTTTACTTCCTTATTTGTCTGTATATTATTGATTAATAATACTACGTGACAATGTTAATATGGTATCACCGTTTCAACGAATATTCAACTCCAATGGTGTATGTTAAATTGATATAACGTAGTACAATGACTTGGACCACTTGGAAAGTAGGGGTCCATAGTGATGTAGTGCAACTATCTTTGCATGGATCATATCAAAGTTATAATCCAATGATACCAAATTACGATCCAAAAGTCCAAATTACGATTAAATGAGATCAATCTAGGATCGATCAAAAGAACTTTTAAATTGATTGCAACTTAATAAGGTCGATATCAAGCTTTTTTGAGNGCTTCTAATACATTTCTCTTCAATTTCATCCAACGGTAGATTACAACCCTTAATTCATAATATAACCCACGATTTATGAGTGGGTCCTCGATTCTAGTAAACATAGGTAGACAATGGTTTACCAAAGTTTTTACGTTTAAATTTACATGTCATGCACCCACGAAACAAAAGTATGTGGTTTATGATCCTTTTTATCGGATTCAAATCCCTTTGAGTAGAACTTTTTTTCCCCTCAATTTTCATTAATGCATTGATGAAGGACCACTGCTAGTTGCATTCATGATGGCTTATCTGCCATTCAGAGATAATTTCATCTTGATATATTATTATCTCACAAATTAATTTCAAAATGTGGGTTGGTCTATTGACTTACATCCCCAATTTGGCAATATCTAATCACATGTCATGGTATGATTTACAAGAGTACAAGTGATGGGATTAGTCAAAGGACATAAACTCATAACTGGCACATCTCTGACTCAAAAACGTCAAATAACCCAGGTCCCACTAATTTGGAATTTGATTTCAACGTGTTAAAATCGATCTCAACTTTTTAAAACTCCATTAAAACGTGACTTTTCTCAAATTTTTGGTACATTAGTTAGTGTTTTCCTTAATCATATCCACAGTTTCCTTTCTAGCTTAAGCAAATTTCTACTATCATCTGAGATGTTCATACAAACTGAGCTATGAAAGCTTTGGTTGTGTCAATTCTCATTGACACTAGTTGAAATCTATCCTCATTGGAAACTAGGATTTATAATAGATTATGCTGGACAACTGCCTATTTTTGCCTTCCCCTCCTATACTTTTCATTGCTATAAGACATGAGAATATTCCATACTGGTTCTTTTCCACTGTCCCAGCCTATTTAGAGAAACTGATTGGCTGCTATCATTCAACTCCAATGAGAGAATATTCAGTACAACGGTGATACCATGTCAGCATTAATGACATGATATCAATAACTAATAATAAAATTTCAAATGAGCGAAGTCAACCCTACTTAACTTGTTATTGACTTGCATAGAAGAGTAGTTATTTACTTATATGAATGGATAATAATTGACTTGATCGAAGTTTACTTCCTTATTTGTCTGTATATTATTGATTAATAATACTACGTGACAATGTTAATATGGTATCACCGTTTCAACGAATATTCAACTCCAATGGTGTATGTTAAATTGATATAACATAGTACAATGACTTGGACCACTTGGAAAGTAGGGGTCCATAGTGATGTAGTGCAACTACCTTTGCATGGATCATATCAAAGTTATAATCCAATGATACCAAATTACGATCCAAAAGTCCAAATTACGATTAAATGAGATCAATCTAGGATCGATCAAAAGAACTTTTAAATTGATTGCAACTTAATAAGGTCGATATCAAGCTTTTTTGAGTGATGTGGACCACTTGGGAAAGTAGGTTCAGCTTCTAACCAACTACAGCGTTCCATGGCTGTAGTTGCATCAAAATACCCTATCCTAATTGCGGTCCTAATGCAGCAGAAGGTACACGCACCATATTTGGTTTTCCACAGGGTTAAAACGATAGATTTTCCGAAGAAACTTAGACAGGGTGCAAGAGGTCTAGGCTCATCCTAATCCATATCAGGTAAACACAAGATGAATGATGTAACAGATTGTGGAATTGGCACCAAAACACATGAAAACCACGTTTTCGAAATGTCATAATGACATTACAAAAGGTTAAAGAGAACCACCAAGCAAGACACCTACCACACACAAACACATGGACAATTCACAATTTTCACAACTTCCAAATCTAACAGACCTGCACTTACCCTGTCACAGAAAAAGTCGGGGCCCGAAAGCTATTGAACAAACTTCACCGCCAGGCTTCAATCCGCTCTGTCCGTGAATTTATACGGCTCAAATTGCTAATACCCTTGCTCTTATTCTCAGGTCCCATTGCCTGAAGTACAGGTAGCTGCTGCCCATTAATTCTTCCAAAACCCTTTTTTTCATCAGAATCACTTGATTGGCCTATTTTGCTCCTGTTGATGTAGTCCTCAACTTGAGTCTTCCGACAATTCTTTGTCACATTATAGACTTGTGTAGGAGTTTCACAAGACCCGCCTCCATCAGATACCTTACTGGTAGTTGAATGATTAGCATATTCTTCGTCAACGGTGTTATTCACTTGATTAGACTCAGAAGTACTGTCTACATCAGGTTCTTCAGCACTGAAGGCCTGTTCTGTCTCTTCATTTGCTTCAGCAGTATCTTCCATACGAAGCTTTGAGGGACCCTGATGCCCATTTTCGTCAAAAGGCTCAAGGTGGGAAACAGGGGCTGATTCCACCACGGCATCTTCTCTTTGTTGTAGTGTCTTCTCAATTAGTGTCTTTAGGAGGTTCATCACTTGGACCGCATACATCAATGCAGTCAAGGGATCTGCCATCTGCAAAACATTAGATAAAAACCATCGATCAGATTTTCCATCAGAGTTGCTGTCATAAATGTTCTAGCACCCAAAAAAATATTTCAACTAACTTGCGTCATGTTAGGTGCAAACACCATTGCTATGCTATGTGCATTCATCTTGTTAAGATGTTCCTCTTGGACAACGTCGGCCATCAGGTTGATGGCCCAATCCAGCAGAGCAGTTTCGGTTGGAGGTAGAAGCCTGACAAGTGCCACACATTCCTCCTCCGACTGGCACTGCATTACCTGTTCAGATGAAAGAGAATCCAGTACACCCGTCGGAAGTTCTCTGAACCAAGCCTGTAGAATTATATTAACATTAAATCAATGCAAAATATGCGAACTAAGGCAAAACAGTTCATTCCATGTGCTTTTTAGACTATTCTTTATTGGGTAAGAAACAAGTTAATTTCTGCAAATACTCGAGGAGAATACTATTTGGAGAACAATTGTCTCACTAACTGCGGTAAGGTTGGTGAACAATTTCTATTATTTTCAACCGATTAACTCCTGATCTTCTAGAGTGATTATTTTTTGTTATCTTACATCTGGTGAACAATATTTCAATTTTATTTGGTAAAATAATCAGTTAATTTAAAAATCATAACTTCAATTCAAGAACTATATCTTCACTGCATTTTGGCTACATTAGCTATGCTAAAGTTCCAGACCAAAATATGGAGGCAAAAAAAAAAAAAACTGTGCATAAGTTGGGTTTTGTTTGTTAACCAAAATTTAACACTTAAAATGAATGTATGTCGTATTTATTAATTAAGCCAGTTTGATAACTAAAATTAAAATTCTTAATATGTTAAATACTCCTTAAAAATAGGCTAAAATATTAAGTAAGAGATCATTTATAAAAGAGAAGCATTTTTATAATTTTTTCAATATGATAATTTTACCATAAAATGTTTCACAATCCTTTTTGCCTCCTTTTCTATTGCTTACACACAAGACACACACAAAAATAATCACACACACCCTGACATAAATTACACACAATCACAAAGATTTACACACATTTACTACACACACAATCATTAAATTAGGGCACCTACAAATATTTGTTATTTTATTTATAATATGTAAAAAAATTTTGAATTTGTTTTTAATATTTGTTATTGTTCGATTATTCAATATGTTATTATTATATTATTGCTTTGTTTGGTTAACAATTTATTTGTTCAATTTTTTTTTGATAAGATTTGTTCAATTATTTATGCATGTTTGTTGAATTTGATATTGCTTAATTTTTTCTAGTTCAATTCTATTTTATGAATTACTTGTAGTGATATATTTTGATTTTTTATTAGGTAAATTTATACTTTATAAATATTTTGGAAGCAAAGTGTGAAAAGGGTAAATCTAAAAATTAGTTTATTTTTGTTAAGTTGAGTGAATTAACATAATACAATATTAGAGAGAAAGAGAGAGGTTAAAAACTTAACCTAACTCTCATACAACACTTATATTTATAGTTAACTCACAATAATAAGAATTACACATACACTCTCTTACTATTAACAATTTACATATACTACCCTAATATTTTTAAAACTCCCCCTCAAGTTGGACTATATATATCATATAATCCAAGCTTGGAACAAATCGCTATAAGACGTGTATGACTCAATGCTTTGGTAAACATATCTACAAGCTGATCTTCAAATTTTACAAATAGAGTTGTAATCTCTCTAGCTACTATCTTGTCCCGAATAAAGTGACAATCAACATTAATATGTTTGGTTCTCTCGTGAAACACCGGATTGACAGCGATATGGATAGTTGTCTGGTTGTCACAGAACAACTGCAAAAGAAGTTGAACTAGAAATCCAATTTCCTGGAGGAAGTGTAGTAGCCAAGTCAACTCACTCGTCGTATGTGTCATTGCTCTATACTCAGCCTCAGCACTGGATTTTGCTACCACAGATTGTTTCTTACTTTTTCATGAGATAACGTGACCTCCTAAGAAAGTACAATAACCAGTGGTTGATCTCCGATCAAAAGGAGAGCTAGCTCAATCAGCATCAGAGAAACCTTCCACTTTAAGATGTCCATTAGCTTGATATAACAATCCAAGTCCACAAGCACGTTTGAGATATCACAGAATATGAGTAACTACCTCCCAATGTGGTACTCTAGGACACCCATGAATTGACTTACTATACTGACTGCATAAGAAATATCCAATCGAGTAATAGTGAGATAATTGAGCTTCTCAACCAATCTGAGATACCGACCCGGATTCTCAAACAGTGCACCATCATCCATCAAAAGTTTCTGATTCGGATCCATAAGAACATCAATAGGTCTACCACCCAGCAAACCTGCTTCCTCTAGTATGTTAAGCACATATTTCCTCTAGGATAAACAAATACCTTGTTTAGATCGAGCTACCTCAATACCCAAAAAATACTTGAGTTTCCCAAATTCTTAGTATGAAATCGGTCCTGCAAGAATATTTTTAACTTGGCAATCCCCTCAGAATCATTTTCAGTAATCACAATATCATCTACATAGACCGCCAATAGAACATATCCTGTATCTATCTGTCTATGAAACACAAAATGATCTGTCTGACATCGAAAAAGACCAAATTCTAAAACTGTATTTGAAAACTTACCAAACCATGCCGTCTGTGACTGTTTCAAACCATACAAAGATTTCTTTAACCGACATACACTCTTACCATACTCCTCCTGAGCAGTAAACTCAGGTGACTGCTCCATGTATACCTCTTCAACCAAGTCACCATGTAAGAAGGCATTCTTGACGTCTAACTGAAACAAGGGTCAATCAAGATTATCAGCCAAAGAAATCAAGATATGAACAGAGAAAATTTTGACAACAAGAGAGAAAGTCTCCTCATAATAAATATCATAAGTCTGAGTAAAGCCCTTTGCAAAAAGTCGGGCTTTAAGACGCTCCACAAAACCATCCGGATGAAATTTAACAGTATACACCCAACGACAACTAACAGTTCGTTTATCAGGAGGTAAAGGAACGAGATTCCAAGTCCCATTATGATGTAAGACATCCATCTCCTCCTCCATAACTTTCCTCCAACCCGGATCAGATAATGCATCCTGTAATTGCTTAGGAATAGATATAGTAGATAATTGGGAAGTAAAACAAGAGAAGACAAGAGACAAGGCATCATATGAAACAAAATGAGCAATGGGATGATCGGTAACACACGAACGAATACCTTTTCGAAGAGCAATAGGTAAAGAGTTTAAATTACCTAATGTACCAGGATCAGAAGGCAGCAAGGAAGATGATACGGGCACCTTTGTCGATGGGCGAGGACGGCGATCAGAAGGCGGTAAGTCAGTTCATGGGATGTCCTAGAGTACCACATTGGGAGGCAGTTACTCGTATTCTGCGATATCTCAAACGAGCTCCTGGACTTGGACTATTATATCGAGCTAATGAACATTTTAAAGTGAAAGGTTTCTCTGATGCTGATTGGACTGACTCTCCTTCTGATCGGAGATCAACCACTGGTTATTGTACTTTCTTAGGAGGTCACGTTGTCTCGTGAAAAGGTAAGAAACAATCTGTGGTAACAAGATCCAGTATTAAGGCTGAGTATAGGGCAACGACATATACGACGAGTAAGTTGACTTGACTACTACACTTCCTCCAAGAAATTGGGTTTCCAGTTTCAACTTCCTTTATAGTTGTTCTGTGACAACCAGACAGCTATCCATATCGCTGTCAATCTTGTGTTTCACAAGAGAACCAAACATATTGAGGTTAATTATCACTTTATTCGGGATAAAGATAGTAGCTGGGGAGATTACAACTCCATTTGTGAACTCTGAAGATCAGCTTGCAGATATGTTTACCAAAACATTGAGTCGTACACGTCTTACAACTATTTGTTTCAAGCTTGGATTATATGATATATATATAGTCTAGTTTGAGGAGGAGTGTTAAGAATAGTAGGGTAGTATGTGTAAATTGTTAATAGAAAGAGAGTATGTGTAATTCTTATTATTGTAGGTTAACTATAAATATAAGTGATGTATGAGAGCTAGGTTAAGTTTTTTTAACCTTTCTCTGTTTCTCCCTAAATATTGTCTCTAATATTATGTTAATCTTCCAAACTTAACACTTCTCAACGTCAACTGCGATAAATACCCAACAACCAGGCAACCACAACAACTCAACACCAGTCGACGGTGTCAAGAACACCCAGTCGACTACACACCAATACAGAACCAGAGAGCACCACTGAAAAACAGATACGAAAACCACCACGAAAAACCACCACTCCTTGACCACCAACGTCGACTACACAAGTTGACTACCACCACCACCACCAGATAAGACACGACGAACCACAACACAGACGACGAC
>CAUOFW020005713.1:244351-270689 GCA_963454935.2 Ilex paraguariensis | reverse complement strand
TAATGCGAGTAGGGTAGGGTAGGATAGGAATACGGAAATTAATGACTATTCTGCATTCCTATCAGATTTAATAAAAAGACAAAAAATTCTTCTGCATTTCTACACAATTTTTTCAGCTAGCCATTCCACAGGGTGGAGTCGGATAAGAAATTGCGGCTAATCGAAAATTTGAACACTTCTACTCGCCACCTTAGGATAACAAATTTATAACCATGTTACAAAAGTGTTTTAAAACCTGATCCGCCCGGTAGATTAGCCCATAAATTTGGTGAACGGGACAAAGGACGAAACTAAAATTATGTTTTAAAGAAGGTCAAATAACGTCAAAGTTGATAATTTTATTCAACACGATTATTCAAGTTATCGTTAATGATAATCTTTTATTTATTTAAAACCGTCCAAAATGAACTCATACAAGACCATTGTTGAGATTAATTTGGGTCATGAAATCTAATTCTTTTTTTTGTTGATAAAAGACATCATGAAATCTAAAAATTAGTTTCAATCATTGTAAAAATTAAATTGCGATAATGTTATGATCTTCTTGTACTTTTATTATGGCGTGATATATGCCCTAAGAATAATTATCTTGTGAATAATAGTTTTACATGATATCATAGTAAAGGGGTTGGCTCCCTTTATGACATGGGCACCTACATTAAATGATTTCACGTGAGGGTGTCACCTGAGAAAAGCATCAATGAGACTCAGTCAACAAGACCGAAGTCGAGCTAATTGATAAACTTAGTAAGGAAGAGTAGAGGTCGGTCCATATGATGACCAAGCTGTTTCAAACAGTGAACGTGGTGCTAAAGAGACGCTTATAACTCAGGCATTCTAGTTAAGCAAACGAGCATAATTATAGAGGCTCGGCAGGAGGAATTGCTGGAGAAATCTCAGTAACTTCCCAAACAGATTCGCCTAGTTGAATGAAGGTGTACCATCTTGAATCGAAAAGCGTGGAAATCCTAATTAAATAGGGATCTATAAAAGGCATAAGGAGTCAATGTAAAAGGTATGATGAATTCTTCTTGTCTTCTTGCAATTGACTCAGTTCTGTTATTGACTTAAGCATCGGAGTGCTTTCGATTGAAACACTTCGATCTTGGGCAGAATATCAAGTTCAGAGCTCACTTTTATCAGAAATATCAACCCTTTATTCCTGTAGGAGGTAATCTCATTTTTTTTACCTCTTACATTTTTTGACGCCGTTTGTGGGAAGATTTTCATCAATCGAAACAAAAAACCAATGTCAAGACTAAGAAGTGTCATTGGCTCACCTATAGGCAGTCAGGCCTTGGAAAATTCTGATCCAAACTATAGAGTATCGCTTCCATCCGATAGTGACATCAAAGTGGATATAAACAAAAGCCCAGCTAAATCCCGTGAGGATGACAAGTTGTCCTCAACAAGTTTCAAGCCGTTCAAATGCCACAATAAGCAAGACACCAATAGTGGTGAATCCCTCCGTGTCGAGGGAGAAATTCATTCTCTTGCAAAGTTGGTTCAGTCTTTGTAGGACCGACTTGACGCGCATGATAAATTGTTCAAAAAGTCTTATGCCAGGGAAAAGGACCTGAAGAAAGAAAACGAGGAATTGAAAGCTAGGTTGAAGGAAATGACGAAGAGAGAGAGATGTAACAAGGAAATCCCACGGGAGAGTCCCGAGAAGAAATGAGAAAGAAGGAAAAATGCCGAGGAAGGTGAGGACAACCAGAAAAGGCGTCGGGGACATGGTTGGGATTCCTAGAAACAATTCATTACCAAAGAGCTCAAAAACCGACTGAAGAGACCAGAGCAAAAATCAGCTAGGGACCTAGTCCGAAGAGCCATGGGAGAATACAAAAATGGTTCGGAGTCCTCCCCCTTTACCAATGGATTGAGAAAGCTCAGATCCCAAGAAAATTCTCAGTATCGAGTTTTAAATTGTATGATGGAAAGACTGATCCAGCCTCACACATCAAGCATTACCGGCAACTTATGACCATTCACCGAAAGAACGAACCGTTGCTCTGCACCATCTTCCCACAGCAGCCTCAGGGAGTCAGCCATGAAGTGGTTCGACATTTTGTCGAAAGGTTCGGTAGATGGATGGGCTTAGTTTGCCAGGAAATTTATAGTTCGGTTCATTACAAGCAGCAAACAACCCAAAGATGTCAAGGCCTTGCTGACATTGAAGAAGAGAAGTAACAAAACTTTGAGAGAATACGCTCATTATTACTGGGAAACGATGAATAAAGTGGAAACTTGTAACCTAGAAATTGTTGTGGCATCCTTCAAGATAGGATTGCCGAAATAAAATCCCTTGTATTAGTCTCTTACTAGAAGGCCTGTCGTTGAAATGGAGGAGCAAATGGGGAGAATCGAGAAACACGCCAAAGTGGATGATAATTTTTTTAGAGACGTTCGGAAGGAGCAGGCAGGCAAATAGCAGTTCGGCCGAGGTAGGTAGGATGAATTGGATAGAGATGCTGGGAGAAAGAAAGAAAGGGATAGGTTCCCCTCAAAATCTTCATTCGTGGGAGTAAACAGAGTGTTCAAAGAGCCGATATACAAAAAATTGACTCAGATTAAGGGGAAATCGGATTTTAAGTGGCCTAACAAGCTTACTGGAGACCCTGCGAAGAGGAATCCCAATTTTAGATGTTCCTACCACCGAGATGTAGGACATATGACTGAAAATTGTCGGTCATTGAAGCAACATTTGGAAGAGCTGGTCTAAGCGGGTCACCTTTCTTAGTACATTGAGAATGGTAGTGACCAAGCTAATGGTAGAAGGGTTGAACCTCAAGCTAATGTGATCCATGCTGCAACAAATCCCCAAATGGCAATGAATAATGCTGCTAGGGCATATTATTCAGAGAGCGGTCAAAGAGAGGGAGGTCGATTGATGGGTTGGAGGAACCTTGATGCTAGGGTAGGGTTTTTCAAAGCTTTTGAGAGTTTGGATTTTGTGTTTTGAGTGAATGGAATGAAATAAACCGTTTAGCTACCTTTTTAAAATTTTTGGACAAAATAGAGAAGAACCGGTAGATTCTATCGGTTCAACTTAACAAAAATTCTGAAATTTCCTAATTTTCCCTCTTTTTTTCAAATTAAAAACTAATTTGAGTTATGTTCTTCATTTTTAAGAAATATGTCAGTATAATTTATTTTGACTATGTAAATTCGATCCTCACATATAACTTATGAGTGGATAGTCACTATAGTCTGATATCTTCTTTTTTGAGAGTGCAAACCTTCGTGAGATTGACATTGAAACTAGCATTAGATAGCTACTAGAGAAGTGAAATTTATTTGATAAATCTCTTAAATTGCAAATTCATATCACATACATACGAGTTTTGGATGCTAACATAATTGTGAATACCCTTATATAGCATTTAATCTTGTAGTTGAGCTTTCTGTGCATTAATTTGAGTGGATATGGTCTTCCCTTAGTTTCATAGTAATTAGGAAATAATGACAATAGTTTTCAGATGGGTAAAATGAAGTTTATACGTATCTTCTCTAGAAACCTTCACGAGACAACAATAGTCCACTAAGGGTAACCTAGGGGTTTAACGATTTATGACATATGCTAAATGCAATCATGTTACCTACGAAAGTGGTTATATGTTTTACATTTAATATTTTTTGTTCATTAGATTGTTTTTATTATGCTTTAAATTCCTTTGTATTGTATATGTTTTTTGAGGAATAAATTGCATTGTATATACTTTGAGAATTTTTGGGCACATATGAAATGTGATTAAATGCTTTTAGGGTATCAGTTGCGATTGTCCCCCGAGGTTAGGAGCAAAAGGATGAAGTTTGATGACGCAGCCGAGACAATCTGTTTCTCCAAGCATGATTTGATCGGGATACACCAGCCACACAAGGACACTTTGGTGGTGATACTCTGAATCGCAAACTATGATGTGAAAAGAGTGTTGATTGATCCAGGAAGCTTTTCCAAGATCACGTATATGGACCTCTTCTAGAAGCTCGGACTAAAATAGGAAGATCTCAAGCCTGCTAATATCCCGCTGGTCAGGTTTAATGGGAAAATAGTTCTTCCAAGAGGGAGGATCACTCTTCCGGTGAAGACTGGCCCTGTTGGGGTCATGACTGAGTTTTTAGTAGTAGATACGACTTTGGCATGCAATGCTATTATGGGACGAACCAGGCTACATGAGATGAAGGCAGTACCATCAACATACCACCAGATGCTTAGATTTTCCTTGACAAAAGGAATAGTGAACATTCGAGGAGACCAAGTAAGCTCCAGAACTTGCTTACTAGCCTCGGTCAAAGGAAAGGATGGGGAAAAAGTTCGACAGTCGAGATAGTGAAATAGCAACCAGACCTCGATAGGTCGATCGATTCAACCGACCGAGCTATCGAGGCGAAACCTAAAATACCTTTAGGCACCGAGTCGAACCTAACTGACCGAATAATAGAAGACTTGTTTAGAGTACCTTTAGATAAGGATGATGACAAATACTTTCTTCTGGGTGCCACATTGAGCCCCGAACAGAAAAATGAACTCATCTCATTACTAAGAGAATACGCTGACGTCTTTGCATGGTCAACATATGAAATGCCCGGCGTCCCGCCCGAAGTGGCATGTCATTGGTTGAACGTGGATCCTAGCTTTAAGCCGATCAAACAGAAACTTAGAAGGTCGACAACACAACATCAGGAAGAAGTAAAGGAAGAAGTGGCACGGTTGTTGGAATCCTAGACCATCAGGGAGGTTCAATATCCAACTTGGCTGTCGAATACCGTAGTGGTCAAAAAGAAAAATGGCAAGTAGAGGGTCTGTGTTGACTTCACCGACTTCAACAAAGTATGTACAAAAGACAGCTTTCCTTTTCCAAAGATAGATCAACTTGTTGACGCAACCACCAGGCATGAGTAGATGAGCTTGCCGAACAAGACCAAGAGAAAACCGCATTTATAACACCAGAGGGGACATATTATTACAAAGTAATGCCCTTTAGGTTAAAAAATGCCAGAGCAACCTACCAGAGGTTAGTAACAAAGATGTTTTCCTATATGCTAGGTAACACCATGGAAGTTTACATTGATGACATGGTAGTTAAAAGTCGAAGAGCCACCACCCATTGCTCTGATTTGAGGAATACCTTCGACATACTTCAGAGATACGAAATGAAATTGAATGCCTCGAAGTGTGCATTCGGGGTTGGCTCGGGAAAGTTCCTTGGATTTCTGGTTACCCACCAAGGAGTCGAAGTGAACCCTAACCAAGTAAAAGCAATTACGCAACTACAGTCTCCTCGGACAGTAAAGAAGGTGCAAAGATTGATTGGACTGATAGCCGCGCTCGGAAGATTTATATCCCGAGCCTCTGATAAATGTAGACCTGTCTTCCAATCGATCNAAAGAAGGTGCAAAGATTGATTGGACTGATAGCCGCGCTCGGAAGATTTATATCCCGAGCCTCTGATAAATGTAGACCTTTCTTCCAATCGATTAAAGGAAAGAAAGGAGCATTATGGAATGATGAGTGTGAAGAAGCGTTCATAAATCTGAAGGCGTACTTGATTTTTTTCCTCGATTCTGACAACACCATTACCTGAGGAATGCCTATTCCTCCACCTAGCCGTATCTGAGCACGCAGTAAATGGGGCACTCATGAGAAAAGACCATGCAAAATTAAGCCCTATATACTATGTGAGCAAGATGCTCTTGGATGCCGAGTCAAGGTACACCTAATTGGAGAAGCTTGCACTTGCCTTGGTAAGCTCGGCTAGGAAGCTAAGACATTACTTCCAGGCACACCAGATTGTAGTGCTCACTGACCAGCCCTTGAAAGCTCTTTTTTGGAAGGTCGATCTATCAGGATGCATCACTAAGTGGGCCATAGAGCTTGGGGAGTTTGACATTATATTCGAGCCAAGAATCGTAATTAAGGGGCAGGTGGTGACAAATTTTGTTGTTGAATTTCAACCTAAGAATAGCTTAGGAGGGAATGACCAGACTAACAATGATGACAAACTAGAGGTTGGTGGCCAATGGAGTTTATTTGTAGATGGATCTTCCAATCAGAAGGGTGCAGACATTGGGCTCATATTAGAAAGTCTAGAGGGATGTATTTTAGAAAAAGTCATCAGGCTCGGATCCAAGCCTCGAATAATAAAACAGAGTATGGGGCCCTAATAGCAGGAGTAAGGTTCATAACCGAATTGGGCGTAACCAAGCTCCAGGTATTTTCTGATTCACAACTTTTGGTAAATTAGATAATAAGGGAGTACATGGCAAGGGAGATGAGAATGGTGACATATCATGCTGCTGTAGAAAAGGAGTTGAGCTGGATACCAACATTTTCAATTCAGCAAGTTGGTAGAACAAGAAACGCCCATGCTGAGACTTTGGCATCATTTGCTTCTGCCACTGATCACAAAATAGAAAGGACAATCACTGTTGAATTTTTGTCCAAATCGAGCATTTTTGCAAAAAGACTAGGTGAAATATTATCTGGAGAACTGAAGTTGAGTTGGAGGGATAGGATCATCGCTTTTCTAAAGAATGGGGACTTGCTTGAAGACAAGAAGGAAGCCCATAAAATGCGATTGAAAGCAACCAGGTACTATTTATCTCCAAAGGATGAGCTTTACCGAAGCTGGTTTGGAGGCCCTTACTTGAAATACGTGCACCCCAAATTAGTCCCTGATCTTTTATCTGAAATTCACGAGGGGAGTTGCAGTGCTCATATTGGTGGAAGATCTCTGGCTCACTAAGCCATTTTCTAGGGGTTTTGGTGGCCATACATGCAGAAGGATCTTAACATTTTGTTAGACGGTGTGAAAAATATCAGAAATTCTCACCAATACCGAGAATACCAGCCCAAGAATTGCTTCCATTGGCAAGCCCGTGGCCATTTGCACAATGGGAATTGGACATTGTAGGACCATTACCTTGGGCCCCAAGAAACAAGAAATTCCTTCTTGTAGCAACCAATTACTTCACAAAGTGGGTGGAAGCCGAGCCTCTAGCTAACCTCAGAGATACTGATACAAGGAAATTTGTGTGGAAGAACATCATCACTAGGTTCGGAATCCCCAATGCCCTCGTCTCCGATAACAGGACTCAATTCGATAGTGGACCTTTCAAATCAACCTGCCAGCAGTACGGAATTCGGAACCACTATTCAACCCCAACTTATCCTCAGAGTAATGTGCTAATGGAGATTTCCAACAAAATAACCCTAGATGGTATTAAGAAGAGGCTGGAAGATGCCAAAGTTGGAAGAGCTGTCGAGTATTTTGTAGACGTATCGAACCACACATCGGTGCTCAACTGGAGAAACCCCGTTCGCATTAGCCTATGGGATGGAGGCAATAATTCCACTTGAGATTGGTTTACCGACCTTGAGAACCGAGCTTGTTGAAAGCAATAACAATGATATCGTTATCACTCGAGACCTTGATCTAACAGAGGAGAAAAGAGAGCAAGCAGCAGTACGAATGACTTCTTATTGGCAGCAAATGTCTCAAGCTTATAACAAGAAGGTTAATCCTCGGGCTTTCTCCCTTAGAGACTTGGTCCTTAGGCGTGTATTGAGATCAGCTAAGAACCCAACACACGGAAAGCTTGGAGCCAATTGAGAGGGTCGTACAGAGTAGCTCGATTAGGGGGCAGTGGGTATTATGAGCTCGAGACCTTGGACCATAGAATGGTATCACGCCCCTGGAACTCTATCAACCTAAGAAAGTTATATTTCTAAAAAATACCTTTTTGAAATAGAACTCCAAAGTGCCTTCGGGGAACATAAGGGTGCCCTTAATTTGAGATTCAACAAGAATAATTCATGATCAACAAGATTTTTGCAATGTACTGATAAAAGTTCTCAATAAAAGTTTTCAAGATACATCTCTGTTTTCATTACTAAATACATCCTACTGTTAAGGCAGAGAAGCAAAAAATCCTGATAGAAGCATAACCTTAAATTAGGCGTAGCCACCCGATCGGATCCAGACCCTCGACTAGGCATGACGATGTAAGCTGATTAGGGATGGATTTGAGTCCGATTAGATTGGCGGATCGGTGCGGGTTAGAAACAGTCTTTAAAAATGCCCGGTGGGTCAGAGCCTAACTCTACCAGAGGATCGAACTCATAGAAGAAGGGCCAAATAAGGGCCATAACTTCAAGAGTAAGATTTTTTCTAAGTATAAGAAGGTCCCTATTGAGGGTATAAGAAGGTTCTTATTGAGGGACCGAGCTCTTTGAAGAATGGCCGAGCAAAGGCCATAACTTCAAGAGTAATATTTTTTCTAAGTATATGACGGCTCCTGTTGAGGGACCGAACTCTTTGAAGAAGGGCCGAACAAGGGCCATAACTTCAAGAGTAAGATCTTTTCTAGGTATTTAAGGATCCCTATTGGGGGACCGAGTTCTTTGAAGAAGGGCCGAGTAAGGGCCATAATTTCAAGAGAAGTTTTTTCTAAGTATTTCAAGGTCCTTACTAAGGGGCTGAGTTCTTCGAAGAGGGACCGAATTGAGTTAACCTCCAGATCTTAGAATTTTTTCTAAGTATAATAGGTAATTGTGTTGTTACCAAGTTTAAGTAAAGATCGAATAAAGACCACAAGGACTTGAGGAATCCTTAAACAGAAATAAAAATTCGGAACCAAGAAATGAAACTTTCATTAGACTTCAAAAATTACAAACATCCCAAAAAAAAAAAAAGTTTTCAGACGTTTACATCAAAAGTTTAGTAATTTTCCTAGTGTTTTCAGGAAGATGGGGGCTGGGATGAGCTAGGCAGAGAATGCCGATAATAAAGCTCAGAAGGTTGAGGAACTCCAGCGGCAGTCGGGGCAGCATGGCAGCCCTTGCTGAAGAATGTCTTTTCTAGTTGAGGGATCTGTAATGCCAGATCATTCTATGTCTTCTCTATCCCTTCATCATTTGCAGATTCCTCTCGATCTTTTGCCTTAGACTTGAACTTGTCGAATTCCTCCAGAAGACTTGCATAATCGAGTTGGGATTGAGAAAACTCCACATTTGCCTCATGCTCAGATCTTTCAACTGTCCAATATTGTAGAAAGCTTATTGTTCTTTTCAGTTAGGCTTTGATTTTGAGCCTAAAGAACAAGAACTTCCTCACAAAGCTTGGCATACTCCTCATCGACATACTCCTTCTTTGCCAAAGCTGAAGCATGGGCATGGATAACATCTTTCATGGCTTTATCCTTTCGGGCTATCCTAGTCCCCACTTTGTGAACTTTTTGAAGCCCCTTCAAGATTAAAGAAAGAAACTTAGAAAAATTGCTATGTTTCTAAAGAAAGGAAAAAGGGAAAGAGTTTTGTACCAAAATCATATGTTGGATTGCCTGGCGAGCAACTTCATCATCGGTCAAAGCCTCATTCGCAGCTAAGTCCCGAGGCAGAATCACCCCCTAGCAATCCCTACTGCGATGTTAAAATCTTAAATGACGGAATCTTTCACAGTAATCTTTCTCCTTTTGGCTTTGAGGACAGGGTGGAAAGGAGGATTGGCTGGCTTAGGAGAAGGGGTTGCTTAGACTCTGCAATTTTACGCTTTTTTGGGGCAGGTCTTTGGAAAGCTCAAAAACATAATCAACTTGGTTATCGGGGGAATGAACAGAAATCGGTGGATTAGGCTCGGCAGGAACAGACTCTGTGGCCCGAACCAAGTCAATCGGATCATTGACTGGCAGAACTACATCGTTCGGCTCGGGAGGAACAAATTCAACAAGGACCTTGGATGCAGGCTCCTCTTCATGCATAATGATCAAACGAACAGATAAATCAATTGGCAAAGACGGTTCGACGGTGTGGGTTGGTTCAACAGTCGATAACAAATCTAGAAAATTCTTGACTATCCTATTTCGGCCAGAAATACCAAGTAGAGCTCTCTTACGGGATCGAGGCGTCTGTTCTCGAGCAGCTTGAATGGTCTCTCGATCGGCCGCAAGAGTAGCATTGGATAGGTTCGAAACAACGATGAATGACATATACGTCGGGGTGTACCCAAGCAGGGTATGAGCAGCATGGTAGAAAAGTGACTCGTTGTAGCTCCATACTTTTTTGAGCTCATCCATCTTAACTGAGCTCTCAGGGACTTTGCCCTTCACAGTCTCGCCTTCAAATAAAAGATAGCGTATGTCAAAAACAATGGATGAATAAGCTATGATGAAAGAGTAAAAAAGACAATCACTTGGTGCGCCTTCTTCATAAGGGTAGTGATAGGAAGAAGTAACACCAGCGGAGTACTCCCAATTTTCAAAAACAAAGACCATGTCATTCTTATGACCTTTGTTGGAATCTAGAAGATGGGTCACCAATAAGCGCTCCTTTTTCTTCACCACAAGATAGTAATTGTCTCTAGTTGATTTAATGATGTAGCAGTATAAGATTTCTCATAAACCGAGGCTCAAGTTCAAAAACCTGTTCAGAGCAACCACTCCCATCACTATCCTGAAGAAGTTGGGGCAGCATTGAATGGGACATAGCTTCATTGCTGATAACACCCAGAGTAGAAGGGGGTCTAGGGGAAAGCGAACCCCACTTTTTATTATCGCTCGAGTGTGAATGGGGATGCTTTCCATGGTACCTATTAAGGGTTCATCACTACCAGCAACTCAAACATCCACGTCATCAAGAATGTTGTACTTTGCCTTAAAGGCTGGAACTTCAGAAGGTAGTAAAGGAGCCATAATAGCATCAAAGAAGCAGAAAGAAATAAAGAAGGAAAGATGTCAAGAAACTTGAAGCTAAAGGATAAAGTGTAGGAAGGAATGAAGGAAGTCGCTTATAAAAGGAGAGAATTTTAAAAGACAATATTTAAATGATAGACACGCCACCAAAACAAGGGAAAATGTCCCAAAAGTATGCGCAATGATGAGTTTAAATACATAAAACGACTAATAGACGAAATGTGTATGTTAGACGTTTTCTGGGGGCAAATGAAAGGATTGACTCCTTTTATGACACGTGCACCTACATTAAATAATCTCACGTGAGGGTGATAGGACTAGTCACGTGAGAAATGCATCAACAAGACCGAAGCCGAGCTGATCGATAAACTCGATAAGGAAGAGTAGAGGTCAGTCCGTATAATGACTTGAGCTGTTTCAAACAGTGAACGTGGTGCTAAAGAGATGCCTATAACTTAGGCATTCTGGTTAAGCAAACGAGCATAATTATAGGCTCGGCAAGAGGAATTGCTGAAGAAATCTCAGGAATTGAAGAAAGGTGTACCACTTTGAATCGAAAATTATAGAAACCCTAATTAAACAGAGATATATAAAAGACATAAGGAGCCAAGGTGAAAGGTACACTGAACTCTCATTGTCTTCTTGCAATTGACTCAGTTCCATTACTGACTTAAGCATCAAAGTGCTTTTGATCGAATTATTTCGATCTTGGACAGTTTGTTCGTTTTGCAGAAAGGAAAGACTGGGAGATCAAGTTCAGAGTTCACTTTTATCAGAAATATCAACCCTTTATTCCTGTAGGAGGTAATCTCATTTTTTTGGCCTCTTGCAATTTGTATAAGTCAGCATTTGTAATTTTTCAAAACTTTCCCTTTGTTTTTTAGTTTTGTTGGTCATGTGACTCCTCCAATCCAATAACTTCAATTGTAAGAATATCCCATGTGATTGATGCATCCCCGATTTAATTAGTAAACATCAACTCATTCATCTTTTTGAATACATTGGGTTTTTTTTTTGGTCAAAGAATACATTAAGTGTCTAAATATAAGGTTTTTGAGAAATCTAGGGAAAAATTTGGAATTTTTATAAATTTATGGGGTGCTCTAATAATTTTGAAAAATGTGAGGGGCCATGGCCCCTTAGGCCTATGAGTAGTTTCGCAATTGACCGGCCACTAAACCAGACAAATTCAACAGTTAAATCGTTCGAGTATCAAAAACAACCGAGACTCGTTGAACCCAAGCCTCATTGAACTGGGTGAGTTTTGTCTCTGCAAATCAGACGGGTTTATTCAAACCAACACGGGTCAGAGAGAGAGCCTTAAAAAATTACAAAATTTGGATTAAAAACTATGTGTTAGAGTTTAGTCTAAAAAATTAAAGAATCTTAATATCTGGATTAAGTTTTGGTGGAAAAAAAAATCTCAAGCTAGAAATTTTGGTTGAACCTTGGATTTTCATTTTCATTTTTTTTTCTTTTTAAATTTTTTTTTGGAAGAAGGAAGGGGAAGGGGGGATTGAACCCTTATTTTAAGAAGACAAAGTCTTTACGAGATAAGGAATATAATTAGACCAAAGACTCATTGGTGGGTTTTCATTTTCAAGATTCAACTTGTTACTAAGGCTCAGGAATCTTGGCCCCTAAGGCCATAATCTTATCCCGTCCTGATTCCAAATGAGACTCAACACACACCCACACAAAGATGACATACAGAAATGATTAATCACTTTTAATAACCGATGACCCAAAAATGATAAATATGATTTCCATAATCTCCATAAAAAATTAGTTTTCCTTTAACCCTTTACTGGCATAAATCAATCAGAGCATATACGTATAATAAAACTAATGTCTACAATCAAATTGGTATGCAAAAAGCTTTTATTTTGGACATAATAGACACATCCAAATTCATTTATGTATCATAAATGAAAATAAGTGAGGTCAAGATAGTAGAAGCCAAGTGAGGAAGATCAATGTGGTTAAGGGTGCTAGCACTTCTATGGTGGTGGTTCATTGCACCGGTTGCATACAAGGGGATTACCGACTTGGTATGATCATCACCATGACCGTTTTCCATGTTGGAGTGGCCGTGTGATCCTCTTTCGCCTGCATGACCGCTAGCATGGCCTCCACCGGCACCTCCACGCCTATCAACAATTGATATTTCTCATTCGCCTTCTACTTTAGTCGATAATTTTACCATCTGTTTTTTGTCACCAAACTTTTTCTCAGGAATGTATGCTACAAGATGAATCTCACGTTAGATGACAAATAGTTGACAAGGAAACACTCATAGCATATGAAGGCAGGGACAGATACAAGAAGTTAGCCTTAAGATAGAAATACGTAGGTGACAATTTTTACAATGATTTTTAGGAAAATTTTGTGGCACAAGTATATATACCTTTAACACATGTATAATGAATAAGAGTTTAAATATTACGGGCGACTCTATATAATGTAAGAGTATGTTTATTGAATACTAAGTGTTTGAATCTAGTGTTATTGCATGTTTTAACTTTTTGTGTGATCATAAAAAAATTGATTTACGTACAACTATTATCTATTATATTTCATTAGTATAATTCATGTGTACAACTAAATGTCAAGGAAAATAACATGTACAAATGAGAAAAGACGACAAGTTCAGCAAAGATTGTCAAATATTCGGGAGTTCCTCTATTCAATCATTTTGCTTCTTGTTGCTAGACATCTCATTTGTTTTGATAAACCCTTTAGAAACGTTCTAGTATTCGATTTGTTCACATCTATAAGATAGAGTGGGGAAAAGGTGCTTGGCCCATAGGTTTTAAAAAATGTCTCTTATTATATTATTACTACACTTGAATACTTTCAAATTATATAAACTTGCCCCTAAGATTTGTTAAACTACTAAGAAGGCCGTTTCTTCAAGAATAAATTTTGGATCCGTCCTTTCTGGTAAGCTTTAAACTCTATTTATGAGGATATTAACTTTCACTTTTTAATTTGACTGAAAAAAAGAAGCATTGTAGATGTTACTTTGCATAAGAACTTTCTTCTTGCTTGTTGCCATTACCAAGGTATCTTGGAATACACTAGCAAGAAGCCCTTGAATAATTTCTATGTTGCACACACAAGGAATGTGTATGTATGTATTCTAGAAACAGACAAACATTAAAAATTATCGTATTATATGAAAAATATCAAAACTTATTGGAAAAATATGTGTAATGAAATTTGCATTTGTAAGCACCCAACAAATGTTAATGAACAGAAAATACTCATAAACTAGAGCAATCGGTTAAACTCAAATACTCATAAACTATGATCTCTTAATATTTAAGAGTGATCATTCTCTAGCGAAGCAATACAAAATAAGTATCGATTTGATTCATATTTTCAAATATTCATGAAACCCCCAATGATGGAGGATTAAAGTCAGATAAGAACTGTTATGCATTTATTATTATGACAAACAAATTA
Organism: Ilex paraguariensis; assembly: GCA_963454935.2. NCBI lineage: Eukaryota > Viridiplantae > Streptophyta > Magnoliopsida > Aquifoliales > Aquifoliaceae > Ilex > Ilex paraguariensis. Next base: position 256,532 of record CAUOFW020005713.1, on the reverse strand, counting down.
GAAGAATGAGGGTTAAAATCACTCCCCTCTCATTATTACGTAATTGGATGACCCTTCAATTCTTTTAAATTGAGAAAGATTTGCTTATGCCATCAAATTTAGTTTGTTCTCAATTTAAAAATTCAAGGTGTTTTTTGAATAAATAAAAATTGGTGACCTACATAGATCCATTCAGAAGGAATTATAAGTTTTTTAGAATATTTAACGTTTGGTGTAATTTCTTAAATTAAAATTGAGGTGGAGTTGACCCCGAAAAATAAAACACTGTATAATTATCGTAATGCATATATAAAATATAAATATACAAAGGAATTGAAGCATTAGTGTACCTGATCCAAGATGATTATTGTATGAAGGATAGGAGGCCACATGAAGGAGAAGAAGCTGAAGGCATATGATCATGGGCAATACTAATCTCATCTTTTTTGTGCCCATTGCAATCCCTTCTCAGCGGCTTCATATAATCAAAGAGCTCTCTTTCACTTTTTATCTTATCAAGGTAGATAAGTATTTATTTCATCTCTTTGGCATTCTTGGAATAATCTTCTTGAAAGTTTCCAAAAGTGCTTTAGATTTGAGAGAAGCTGGAAAACTTTCACCTTTTTTCAAACAATTAGGGTTGGCTTGAGACGAAAGTTGAATAAGTCCGTTTACTTTTATTTTTTAATTAAAATTTATTCGTATTGCCTTTAAAGATACAAAATTATTAAGTAAGTTTTTTTTATCACCTTTAAAGATACAAAATTATTGCTTTAATGACCTAATTTTTTGGCCGGCACCAAAAACAATAAAAGTAAGATAGCATGTTTATATTTATTTAGATCATATTTTATACTTAGGATTACTTTAACAACAAAAGGGTCGATAGCCCGTATTTCAATTTAACCAAAAAAAAGAGACTAATTACAATCATTTACAGAAAGTGAGGCTTAGTATAACCACTCACTTTTTTCTTTTGGGAGGAGGAGGGAGACTTGAACTCTTGATTTCAAGAAGGAAAAACTTTGACAAGATAAAGAATACTATTGGATCAAAAACCACTCACTCATTTAAAATGTTGTATGTGTGATAATTTCATTACCAATTGTTTGGCATATGCATGGATTGTGGGCATGCAAAAGTCCAATTGACCTTAATATCCAAACACGTACGACCTTATCTATTTGAACTGGTGTGGGATTTTGAAATTGTGATTGTTTAGGCGACTGTAATGAGATGTAAGACTACCTTTAAATTCTTTTCTATACCTTAAAGATCAAGGACTTTAAATAATTTTCTAATTAGCAACATAATGGACTAGAACATAAAAAGAAAACTAAAATGTAAAATAGTACATAAACTAAGTTTGAAAGATAAAAGCGGTAAAGATTACCGGAGTGATGGATTATAAGAAAACTAAAGTTGCTTGAAAGTAAAAACAAGTAAATAGGAGAAATGCTAGCTTTGTCTAGAGTTTATTGTATTTGATTGTGAATCCTTTCTTTGCAGCCATGCCCTTGTTATTTATAGGGATGNTAGGAGAAATGCTAGCTTTGTCTAGAGTTTATCGTATTTGATTGTGAATCCTTTCTTTGCAGCCATGCCCTTGTTATTTATAGGGATGACCTTCAACTATTGACCCATGATATGAATGGGTAAGATTGGGTGCATGTTTAATTGAAAATTTACATCATTTGTAGGCATTGTGTTTGTTGGTAATGTTTATATAATGTCTCATGCTATGTTTTAAGTAGATTGTTGCGGTGAATATTATTGATATGAACTTACAAATATTGACACGTATATTATATGAGATGGGATTAAAACTCAGTAGTTGTTTTTCCTACTAAGCGTGGCTTACCCTAACATTTTTTGCATGGAATAGGTCAAGAGATGACGAGGGTTTCTTCCCAGAGCCATCTTAAATATTTGTGCTCAGTTGGCTTCCGAGATATTATATTTCACGTCACTGTTTGAGAAAATTCTAGATTTGTGACTTGTGTTTTATTGCTTTTGTGCATTTTCAAAACCTATGGATTTAACAGTGTCAATTAATGGATTATATTTGGGATGAATGTATAATTTGGGCACTTGAACTATGATATTTAATAAATGCTCAAATTGTAAATCCGTTGTACCTAAGTTTACTGTGAGAGTTTGTTAGATGTTATGATTATCCAGTTTAAACTAAAATACTTGAACTGTTCAATCCATTTGACTACATAAATCACATAAAACATACTAAATCACCCACCAAAAAAGAGGGGGGAGAGGGGTGACAGTGTCCTCCATTGATGTCCACCATTGATGTCTGTGCTACAGTCCTAGCCAATTCAAATGGTGATGAGGGTTATTGATGGTAATGGTGTGACAGAAAAAAAGGAAGTGGGTGTTGGTGGTTAATCAATGCAAGATAAAGTGGGTGGTCTGGTCATGCAAAGGGGAGGTGGGTAGTGGTGTTTGGCATTTGGTTGATCGTGGCTGTTGTGGGTCGTCGTGTATAAAATCTGGGTATATTTGAACTTTTTATGAAAAAGGATAAAATGATAATTTGTCACTTCGATGCGGATTGAAAACCCGTATTTCTCTAGAGCTCAGATGATAAAACAGACTTCAGTGTTGAATTTATCTCGCGAAATCTAGTTATCAAGATAATTTTCGTCGAATTCCAAGATAGTCAAATTTTTTACGTTTTTCGAATCGACCAGGTGTTGGGTGACCTAAAAAATGACCCCAAAAAATAAATTTTCTAAAATTTTATTATAATTTAAAGAAAATTCATATAAAAATATTTTAAACTTAAACTGGAACGAAATTTAATCGTTTCGGGAATAGAGTACGTGTGGCGTGACGTGGACCAAGAGTTAAAGGGTATAAATAAGAGTCAAAAAAATGTGATTTTCTATTAAAATCTCAGCCAGGTTACTGGGTTCTAACGTTGGAAGAAGAAGAGAGGAAAAGGAAGAAAAAAAAATAAAGATTTAAGACTTCTCTCTTCGATTTATAGAGTTTTGCCGGTTGGAATCCTTCGGGCCAAGTATTAAAGTAGATCTATGCGACGAGGGCTATGCAACCATACCAAAAAAGACGGGTTTTACCGAAGATTCAAAAATGAAATTTTGAGAAAGGTTTAGTTTTGGGCAAGGTTTGAGTTCTTAGAGCTTATTAACATTGTTTTACGCTTCAAAAGGTAGAGTTTTTATCATAACTAAGTTTATTTCCAACCTAAGATGAATATATGAAATGAGTGAGCTGTTATGTGTATTTCAACACTTGCCTATTGTAGTTGGTTTGATGAAAATGGATAAATTCAATTCTAGTATGAATTGATAATTAAAAATTATAGTTTGTGATTTTTTGGAAGTTTTGATAATTGAGTATGTGAAAATCACTCAATCTGATTTTTTTTGAGTTATGTGATAAATTTGGGCATTTTATGTAATTAGATGATTTGGTGCCTTGAAGGTGTTTGATAAAATACTTATGTGAAATAAAGTGTGTTAGTTGCATGAGATTATGTGATAACATGCTTGAAAAAAATTGTTGTTAAATGTAAATGTTGATACATGCTCATGACATATTGACATGATAAGAATTTATGAAAATTATATGCTTATGATATAATTAACCATGGTGTATGTTGAAATGTGGTTGAGATTATTCATATGACACTCGTACATATTGGACATGATATTGGTGTTACAATTACACATTACATTGCATTTGCACGAGGGGCAACACATTCATGGGCATGAGGTGTGAGTGTGTGTGTGTGCATAGTTGATCAAACACCATTCTTGGTGGTTGATAAGTGAACTTGGGAAGGTTGGATCTAGATTTGACTGATTTGCATGGTTGAATGAAAAACTTGTGTCGGGTATAGCAAGTAAGACTAGATTCTCTCTTGGGTGCAAGACTCGATTATTGGTTTATACACTTTCTTTGGTGCTAATCTAAAAAAGTGTATTAGTGTGCAGAACTAACAGTGAGACACCAAAATCCTGCTATCCAACAAAGACATATGATTTTGTTTTAAACAAAGACACATGATTTTGTTTTATATAAAGACACATGGTTTATTTTAAAAAGTCATTGAATGTACAATATCAATAGCGAGACACTAGACACTGGAGTTAGAAAACATAATCTTGGGGGTCAGAAGACAAAGAAACATGACAATTTATGGTGTAAATGTCTTCTAGTAGGAGGCACACGCTTTACTAGTGAGACAAAGAGAGAAATCTCAATGTTTCAACTTTGATATCTATTTTGGGACACTAAGTTAGTGCTCTATTGCTATTTGACATGTGTGTTGATGGAAATAGAGGAAGAGGACACTGAGGCGGTGGATAGAACAACAATCAACCACCACTAGCCTTCGACCAACAAGCTTTCATGGAGGCTATTGACAGTATGACAGCTACCTTTGCACAAGATAGTGCCATTGTGGGCCAAGGGGGCTCAAGTAACCTCCAAAAGTTCAAGGCATACAAGTCTTCGACTTTCATGGGAGGGGTGTATCCGATGGCGGCCGACCATTGGTGTCAGCAAGTCGACAAAGTCCTAGAGGCTATGGAGATCACTTTTGACACCACTTAGATCAAGTAAGCTGCATTCCAACTAGAAGGAGAAGCCTATTTGTGGTGGAATTGGGCAAAGGCCTTGAGAGATCTAGAGGCAATGACATGGAAAGATTTCCAAGAGCTCTTCATGGGCAAGTACTTCCCATCGGCTATTCGTCAAGCTAAAGCTCAAGAGTTCTTAGACTTGAAACAAGGGAACATGATAGTGATGGAGTACGTGGCTAAGTTCACCGAGTTAGCCCATTTCATCGATGATTATGNACAATGATTTTTAGGAAAATTTTGTGGCACAAGTATATATACCTTTAACACATGTATAATGAATAAGAGTTTAAATATTACGGGCGACTCTATATAATGTAAGAGTATGTTTATTGAATACTAAGTGTTTGAATCTAGTGTTATTGCATGTTTTAACTTTTTGTGTGATCATAAAAAAATTGATTTACGTACAACTATTATCTATTATATTTCATTAGTATAATTCATGTGTACAACTAAATGTCAAGGAAAATAACATGTACAAATGAGAAAAGACGACAAGTTCAGCAAAGATTGTCAAATATTCGGGAGTTCCTCTATTCAATCATTTTGCTTCTTGTTGCTAGACATCTCATTTGTTTTGATAAACCCTTTAGAAACGTTCTAGTATTCGATTTGTTCACATCTATAAGATAGAGTGGGGAAAAGGTGCTTGGCCCATAGGTTTTAAAAAATGTCTCTTATTATATTATTACTACACTTGAATACTTTCAAATTATATAAACTTGCCCCTAAGATTTGTTAAACTACTAAGAAGGCCGTTTCTTCAAGAATAAATTTTGGATCCGTCCTTTCTGNAATGTCTCTTATTATATTATTACTACACTTGAATACTTTCAAATTATATAAACTTGCCCCTAAGATTTGTTAAACTACTAAGAAGGCCGTTTCTTCAAGAATAAATTTTGGATCCGTCCTTTCTGGTAAGCTTTAAACTCTATTTATGAGGATATTAACTTTCACTTTTTAATTTGACCGAAAAAAAGAAGCATTGTAGATGTTACTTTGCATAAGAACTTTCTTCTTGCTTGTTGCCATTACCAAGGTATCTTGGAATACACTACCAAGAAGCCCTTGAATAATCTCTATGTTGCACAAACAAGGAATGTGTATGTATGTGATGAGAATATAAAATATCATATTTTTCTCTTTTAATATTTTGCCTTTTATAATTATTTGGGGCTTAAATGTACTAATTATTCTTATATTTTGAATTTGGATGCAAATGGAGACGTTAAATGTAAAACGAAGCAATTGGACAGTTTCGACATCTCTTCTTTATCTGGGCATAACTCTCTCATCCTAGCTCCGATTGAGATGATTCAAGATGCTATGGAACGCTAAGAAAACACTCCACAACTTTCATGTTTTGAGTTTTGAGAGATTTTGCCTGAATCAAGATTAAACTTGGGCTTGAAGTTGTAATTAGTGCATTGTTCACGTGCTGTTTATATTCTGAAATCTGGTGCACGAAAATTTCAATGGACTTTATTTTATTTTTACTTTCCTAGTTATATAAGAAATTTACTTTCCTAGTTATATTAAGACTTTACTTTACTAGTTATATCAGGCTTGAGGAGGTTTTAGAGGGAGAGGAGGAAAAACGTGTAAAGGAGAGAAAGGAAAAAAAAAAATCAGCAGACTACACATGATGTTCTACCCCTTATTCTCTAAATTTTCCCTCCATTTTTCATTAAGGCCATGTGTGGCTAAACCTTGAAACTTGGTCGAAGGAAACAGAAGTCTCGAATGTTCTGCTATGCCTATTTCTCATGATTGTCTCATTTAATTACTAGGAGGCCTACTAGTTTATTATTCGTTGCAATCTACTGCTAGATTAAATATCAAATCTGTAATTGTTTGATCACTCTAATTTGTGAAGCAACTAAGATTAAATGATTTGCTGCGTCATAAATTATTAGATTTTAAGAAGAACGCTCGACTAAATTAAATGCATCTGCTTGTGTTTGTGTTGTTTAGTTTCATCAATCTTTCTAATTCTTAATGTTGCTAGTAGATTAAACCTTTAGTACTTGTCTTGAGTTGTTTAGTAGTTAAGGCTATTTAGCTTGTTTTCTTATTGATTGCGACTAAGGAAAGATAGGAAGATANCTTGGGTTGTTTAGTAGTTAAGGTTAATTAGATCGCTTGTTTTCTAATTAATTGCGACTAAGGAAAGATAGGAAGATAGTTTCAACGGTGAATATTCAGATAGTGAATTGATATATATTTGCATCGATGATCAGTTGTAAATTAAATTCTGATGGTGGATGTTGACTTAGACCAAGTTTTGTTCTTTTAATTGATTTCGATACTTTAATTTGAATTGTTTTTTAGTTGTTTTTCTTAAAATTGTTTTCGTTAAACTCAAACCCTCTCCATCTTTGTTCACGAGGCATAAAACTAGGTTAGATACTCTCCGTGAGAACGATTCTTACTCGCACTACTACATGTATTTTTAGGAGTATAGGTTTTATTTTTAGTTGCTTGCGACATCACACCAATATGTATTCAAGAAACAAACAAACATTAAAAATTATCGTATTATATGAAAAATATCAAAACTTATTGGAAAAATATGTGTCATGAAATTTGCATTTGTAAGCACCCAACAAATGTTAATGAACAGAAAATACTCATAAACTACAGCAATCGGTTAAGCTCAAATACTCATAAACTATGATCTCCTAATATTTCAAAGTGATCACTCTCTAGCGAAGTAACACACAATAAGTATGGATTTGATTCATATTTTTCAAATATTTCATGAAACCCCCAATGATGGAGGATTGAAGTCAGATAAGAACTGTTATGCATTTAATATTATGACAAACAAATTAGAAGAATGAGGGTTAAAATCACGCCCTCTCATTATTACGTAATTGGATGACCCTTCAATTCTGAATTGAGAAGGATTTGCTTACGCTATCAAATTTAGTTTATTCTCAATTTAAAATTTCAAGGTGTTTTTGGAATAATAAAAACTGGTGACCTACATAGAACCATTCAGAAGGAATTATAAGATTTTTAGAATATTTAACGTTTGGTGTAATTTCTTAAATTTAAAATTGAGGTGGAGTCAAACCCAAAAAATAAAACACTGTAATATATATATATATATATCCAAAGGAATTGACGCATTAATGTACCTGAACCAAGATAATTACTGTATGAAGGATAGGAGGCCACATGAAGGAGAAAAAGCTGAAGGCATATGATCTTGAGCAATACTAATCTCATCTTTTTTGTGCCCATTGCAATCCCTTCTCAGCTGCTTCATATAATAAAAGAGCTCTCTTTCACTTTTTATCTTATCTTTATTCCCTCTCTTTGGCTTTCTGGAAATATCGGTAACCCTCTATAATCTTCTTGGAAAGTTCCCAAAAGTGCTTTAGAACCTTGAGAAGTTGGAAAACTCTCACCTTTTTTCAAACAATTAGAGCTGGCTTGAGACATTTTGATGTTTAAAATAAGAAAGTTAAATAACTATGATTACTTTTTATTTTTTAAATAAAATTTATTCGCCTTTAAAGATAAAAAATTATTTAGTAAGTTTTTTTTTTATCGCCTTTAAAGATACAAAATTATTGCTTTAATGACCTAATGTTTTGGTCGGCACGGCAAACAATAAAGTAAGATAGCTTGTTTGTATTTGACACTTAGGATTACTTTAACAACAAAAGGGTCAATAGCCGGTATACAATTTGCATGTAAACAAAAAAAAATAAAATTACAATTACTACAGGAAGTGAGGCTTAGTATAAGCCCTTACTTTTCTTTGACAGGGGAGAGAGATCTGAACTCTTAATTTCAAGAAGGAAAAATTTTTATAAGATAAAGAATACAATTGGACCAAAAGTCTATTAGTGTATGACCACTCACTCATTTAAAATGTTGTATGCGTGATAATTTAATTACCAATTGTTTGGCATATTTATGGATTGTTGGTGTGCAAAAGTTTGATTGAACTTAATATCCAAATACATACAATTTTACATATTCGAATCAGTGTGAGATCTTAAAATCGTGATTGTTTAGACGACTGTAACGAGACGTAAGACTACATTTGAATTCTTTTCTATACGTTAGGGATCAAGGACTTTAAATAATTTTCTAACTAGCAACATAATGGACTAGAACGAATAAAGAAAACTATTATGTAAAGTAGTAGGTAACTAAGTTTGGATGATAAAAGTGGCAAAGATCACTAAAGTGATGAATTATAAGAAAAAGTAAAGTTGCTTGAAAGTAAAAACAAGTAATTAGGAGAAATGCTAGCTTTATGTAGAGTTTATTGTGTTTGATCGTTGATATTTTCTTTGTAGCCTTGCCATTGTTATTTATATGACTGATCTTCAACCGTCAACCCATGACATGGAAAAAAAAAAAAAACCCATGACATGAATGTATAAGATTGGGTACATGCTTAATTGAAAATTTTCATCATTCATAGGCATCGTGTTTGTTGGTAATGTTTATATAATGCCTCATGCTATATTTTAAGCAGATTGTTACGGTGAATATTATTCGATATGAACTTACAAGTATTAACACATACAATATACGAGATGAGATTAAAATTTAGTAGTTGTTTTTCCTGTTGAGCATGAATCACTCTTAACATTTTTGTATGGAATAGACCAAGAGATGGCGATGGTTTCTTCCCAGAGCTATCTTAAATACTTGTGCTTAGTTGACTTACGAAATATTATATTTCATGTTAATGATTGAGAAAATTTCAGATTTGTGACTAGTGTTTTATTGCTTTGGTGCATTTTCTAAACCTATGGATTTAATAGTGTTGATTAATGGATTATTTATGGGATGAATGCATAATTTGGGCACTTAAACTATGATATCAAATAAATGCTCAAATTGCTAATCTGTTGTACTTAAGTTTACTTTGAGAGTTCGTTAGATGCTATGATTATCCAATTTAAACTGAAATACTTGAACTGTTCAATTCATTTGATGAATTGTGTCTATTTGCAACATAAATCACATAAAACATACTAAATCACCCCCCAAAAAAAAGGGGGCGTGACAGTGTTCGTCACTGATGGCCACCAGTGATGTCTATGCTACACCCCTAGCTAACTCAAATGGCGATGAGGGTTGATCTGCCTAAATGGATATCAATGGTGATGATGTGAAGGACAAAAGGAAGTGGGTGCTGGTGGTTAATCGGTGAAAGATAAAGTGGTGGTCTGGTCATGCAAAAGAGAGGTGGGTAGTGGTGTTTGGCATTTGGGTGACCGTGGCTATCGTGGGTCGCCAAGGGTGGTAGTGGTGTCATGGGTCATCACGTCTGTTAAGGAGAGAGAGAGAGAGAGAGATGGAAGTTGGGGTACACAGAGAGAGAAATAGAGTTGAGGGTTTTTTTTTTCTTAATCTTTTTAACTTGTTTTTTTAGCCCAAATGCTAGAGCATGCACGTGAGCAATACATGCTGCTAAATTGGATGAAAAATATAACGGTGTATTTTAGTTCAACAACTACTGGGAGGTTATGTGCTATTTTAGAACCCTAGGAAAGTGATGTACAAACAAGTCAAACCATAAGAGGTAAAATGAAGTTTCCCATTTTTAATTTTATTGGTCTTGAGACATGTCCAATCCAATAACTTTAGTTGTAAGAATATCCCATGTGATTAATGCATCCTCGNAAGCCAGAGAGCAAGCCTCGCTAAGCCTTCAGATCAAATCAAGGGAAATTGCTTCTCTGTGAAGCCCTAAGAACGACGACAAACTTGGGAAGTTGAAATTGCAAGAAAGTAAAGAGGAGAAAACCAGAGAGAACTTGAAGAGTGAAATGGGAGCCGTTGATCCAGAGACATTTAAAGCTAATGGTACGAGGGGCATCAAAGTGGGGAATGTGCGCGAGAAACGAGGGAAAAAGTGATTACTTGTAACAGTCAAAAACCTATTCACACGTATATCGAGGTCATCAAGTGGAGGTCTACCTTGACTCAGTCTAAGTTCAACCCTTGCCCAAGCTTGCTTGAACCAAGAGCTGGGGGGCAACTGATGATACATGAAAAGAATTTTAACTAAGTACGAGCCTGGGAAGTGAGGTCAAACAAAGAGGTTAGATAAGGGGCCTAGAATTTAGAGGCCCTGTCTCGAGCTCCTCTCAGATGAAAGAGCAGAAGAGGTGAGAAGAGAATAACTAGCTAACAAGAGACATTCACAAAACAACAAGAGGACAGTAATTATGGCATGAAACTCTCAACCACCCAAGATCCCCTCTCAAAATCAAGGGAAATCCCGTGGAAGAAGAGCTAGATCTCACTGAAGATCCCTTAGAAACAAGAACGAACTATAAATATTGAACAGGGCCTCCAACGAAAAGGGGACAAAGAAAAATATATATAAAACACTCTATAATTTATTACGGTAATGAATAAAAACTCAAGGAGCAAGAGACTCCATTCGAGAGTGGACTAGTCGAGCTCTCAAGCTCGGTGAACCACTATACTTTCATTGTGCAACTCATTCCAATCCCCTAACCCTTGAACACTTTGATTCTGATTAATTTCCATGATTCATTCACTCTACTCAATTGGCATAGTAAACACCATCAGTTTTCAATATTGATGAAGAAGGAGGAGAGTATTTATAGAGGATTTGATCCCTTTTTCATAAGGCATCTTCTTCTATTTATACATGGTAATCTTTTGTCCTTGTCTAGTGGATTTGTTGCAGTCCACTCATCAAATCTGTTGGTATCGTTTGGGAATCTCAGGACGTTAAAGGAAATCACATATTCATAGGACACGTGATCTTCTTGAGGTGGTGAGGTGGCATTATTGAGGTCGTGGCTTGCTACTTAAGATAAGATGAGTTTCTTGATCTTTTTTTCACTTCTTCTGGCTATGGAATCCAATCTAACTTCACTGAGACTAACTTGTCAGATATTGCTTGGTGACTCAGGTGCTAGATGACCTGGACTTGGTTAGGTTGGTCTTACGCAGCTTGGCAACTTTGAGTTTTGCTGAGGTGTAATTTCTGATATCATTAGTTGGCCCCTAGCCCTGAGCTTAGGTAGTTCTATGTTGACCTTAGATTGGGGCCAGTTTGCTTTAGAGCTTAACAGTTCATCAGCAAGGCTTATTTCATGCACAACCTTGGACATGATGTGATGTGATTGTTTAGTAGAGGACACACAATTGTGCAGACATGCAACGTGCCTGACATCTCGATTTTTGAGCTGCCCCTATCTTTGTCATACACATGGCCATGATTTGGGGCACATTAATTTCGTGTATGATGCATTAATTGCTTGTGGGGTGATTAAACTACCAAAAGCCCAAAGGTATTTGAACATTTTGCCTCCACTGTAGTGAAGCATTCAGCCTTTTTCATCTTCTTTTGTTTAGAAAAAGAGAGAGGGAAAGATTTCAAGGATTCAGTGGTGTGCAGTTCATCCTTTTGGCGTCTGTGTCTCTATAGTCTTCCCATCCAAGTTGCTTCCCTCTTAGGTACGTCTTTCTTTCCTTTCTTCACCCTGTATCGAATTGATCCCTGGTGGTGGTGTATAGGTTCCGATTTGTGGTCTTTAGGTTTTGTTATCTTAGGA
>CAUOFW020005713.1:123037-228355 GCA_963454935.2 Ilex paraguariensis | reverse complement strand
AGTATATTGGACCCATAAAATAAGGGTAATATGAAATTATAATTTTTTATTAGGATAAAATTATATTTTTTAACGGTTATATTAACAGATATCAATGAAAATGGGTTACATGTTGTACGTGCATAAATGTCATGAGATATAGGAGTAATATTCTAAATGTAAAGAGGTCCAAATAATTAAGTGGCAAATATGAGAGGATCTAGGTATAATTTATCAATTTAGTTTTAGGTGCATAATGATACAAATTTCTATATTTGAGAGTGCAAATTGAGATTTTTTATCTTTGGGGTGCACATTGATATAAATTTCTATCTTTGAGGGTGCAAATTGAGATTTTTTATCTTTGGGGGTGCACATTGATACAAATTTCTATCTTTGAGGGTGTAAATTGAAATTTTTGCTCTTTGAGGGTACAAATTGAGATTCGAACTATCTTTCGGGGTGTAAAATGAGATTAACCCTTGAATTAAATAGTTATTATTCAATGTTTATGTTATATATTGTCAAACAATAGATAAAATTACATATTATTCTAATACCATTTTTAATCTTTTTTTTTGTCTATCTGTATTGTATTAGACTGAATTACTTTATTTAATTCATTTATTTCTAATACGACAACCAAACAAATCTTATATAGTCTTCTAAGCGAAGTGATTTTTACTATTGGAATATTGTAGGGATTTTATGCAATCTCTTGATGACCCCTTCTTTTAAAACTATTTTTGTAATATTGTTTGGACTATATTCTACATTTCTCCCAAAAAAGTCAATGAATAACACTTGTCCATTGAACACTTCAGCATGAATTTGTAACATTACATTTATTTAATTTAGTGAAAATTAGCCAAAAGTCCAATCAGGCAGACTTTTAAGTCATTAAATCTAATCAAAGTATTTTTAAGGTTTTAAGGACATGTTTAATCTTTTTTTTAATGACCAACGTACCCTTTAGTGACCTAGTTAGTTTCATTCTTTTTTCGAAACATCATCTCACTTCCCCCACACTCTCCCTTTGTTCTCTCTCTTCTCCCCCACCAGAAAGCCCCCAAGACGAACCCTGTCATCACTAATATCGGCTCCACAGCAACCACCGAGAACAACAACACTTAGATCAAGCAGTGCGAGGAGAAGACGTCTTCGAATTGAACTGATGAAGGAAGATATAAAGAAAGCTGCAAACATGGATACTTCGTTCATGCTTTACTATGTGTGAGCAGTGAGTTCAATGATGAATAAGAAAGACCAATTTCGAAGAGCCTCGAAAGAATGACCGTCCAAGTGATTTGAATAAACAATTCTTCAAGGAGGATATTAAACTATCTACTATAGTAGCGTTCAGCTAATATTTAGTCAGATTGTGTGGTTTTTTTTTTTACCTTCGTTAATGTAGAGATTAGGGGGCGTCAATCGTGTCGGGTTAAACGGTTACGTATCGAATTAAACGGGTGACGGGTGAAAAACATATAAATTCATACAAGACAAATTTAATAAACGGATAAAAAATTTTAACACGAACACGTACCATTTAAAATACGATACGACTCATTTAACCTGTTTAAATAAATTAACAAAAACAATATTATTTTAGCAAATTTTTACTATCCATTTTCTTTGCTTCCAACTGTGATTTTTTCAATTGGAAGAGTTTCGGCCAACAACTCACAGATCGATCTGCTAAACACGTTTAATACGATTAAACTCTTCCAATTGAAAATAGATTTTAATACGATTTGCTTATTAAAAGTGTTTGGCGGGTCAATCTGTTTATCACCAAAACTCGTTAAAATTTCATTCAAACCCATTTAATTCGTGTCGATTCGTGTTGGTTAATCATATCATGTCAAATTTTGACAAATCTAATAGAGATGTACATTATATATAGACTATGAAGCACGGATACTTCGTTGAAGTTGACGTACCCGTATCGAATATCATATCGGATACGATACTCGTCGGATACTCGAGGATACGTATCAGATACACCTTCTACGTATCCGATAATAATTAAATATTATGATATTTTACGGATACTTTTGTAGTAGAGCAACATATATAATTTTTTAGTTGAACTTTTAACATCTCTTTTCGAATTCACATACCATTTAATTTATTAGCAAAAAAATTATATTACTTCAAAGGCACATGAGTGTGTTTTTAGTATTATCTATAATTACATGTCAAAAGATCATATAATAAAGCTATAAAATTATAATCTTAACAAAAATTACTTTTAAATACTAAGTAAATATTAGCTTTGATTCCTTTAATTAGTCATTTTACTTTGTGAATATACCATAGTAACAAAATATATATTTTTTTGAAACTAAAAAGATTTACTAATTTTCCTTATTATATGTTAAAGAATTACCAAAATATATAAGTGTTAAGTAGGTTGAAAATAATAAATATATTAAATATATTTTATTATAGTCGTATCCTGACCGTACTCGTATTCTATTTTTTTATATTTTATCGTATCACCGTATCTATATCGTATCATATCTGTATCCCGTATCTGTATTTGTATCCGTGCTCCATAGTATATAGAAGATATTGTACATCTCTATATTCCTTCCTTCCTAGTTAAATTGTATTTATTTCACTGTTCAATTATACAGAAAATAAATTTTTTACTGTTCAATAAGATTGTAAAAGTACATTAAATAGTTTTTTTTTTGGGGAGGGGGAGGGGGAAGGGGAAAGGAAAAGGGGACTTGAACTCAAGAAAACAAAATCTTTATAAGATAAAGAGTATTATTGAACNATTTTATTATAGTCGTTTCCTGACCGTACTCGTATTCTATTTTTTTATATTTTATCGTATCACCGTATCTATATCGTATCATATCTGTATCCCGTATCTGTATTCGTATCTGTGCTTCATAGTATATAGAAGATGTTGTACATCTCTATATTCCTTCCTTCCTAGTTAAATTGTATTTATTTCACTGTTCAATTATACAGAAAATAAATTTTTACTGTTCAATAAGATTGTAAAAGTACATTAAATAGTTTTTTTTTTGGGGAGGGGGAGGGGGAAGGGGAAAGGAAAAGGGGACTTGAACTCAAGAAAACAAAATCTTTATAAGATAAAGAGTATCATTGAACTAAATGTTCATTGGTCATTAAACAGTGAAATATATGTTCAAAATAAAGATCACCATGCTTTTCTTTTTTTAAAAAAAAAAAATAAATCATTTAATTTTGCATTTCATACATTTATTCTTTGAAAATGTAATTCATTTTGTTTTGTAACTTTCATCCAAATATTTGGCTGTCAAAACTTAGTAAAAGAATAGTGAGGTAGATATTCAGTCAAAATAGGCAGTACAAAACAATATTGTATTTATTTCACTCTTTAATGTTACTATTCTAGCATATTATACTGTCTCAAAATATTAAGCAAAGAAAGGGTCATTATCTCATGATAGATATTTTACCCATCACTTTTTTTGTACTTTATTGGCTTATTAGTTATTCTCCGTGCTTGAAGGTACGAAATTATTAAAAAAAATGGTCAACATATTTATATTCATACCCAAAATTAAGTCACAAACATAGATAAGAGATAAAAAAAATTAAGCATCAATTGTAATAGAGGTGAGTGGTAGTAGTGGTGTTGGCGATAGTGGTGATTGTGGGAGACGGTGAAGGTTGTGGTGGGTAAGGCGACGATTGTCGTGGTGGTAGCAGTCGTGGGTGGCAATGGTGATGGTGGTCGTGAGTTTTGAGTGACGATGATGGTAGTGACAACGGTGGTGATGGGTAATGATGGATGCTTCTAGGCGACAGTGTGATTGGTGGTGGCGAATGACGGCGGTGGTAAGTGTGGTGGGGGTAGGTGATAGTGGCTGGTGTCAATGGTGGACGACGATGGGTGGTGGTGGGTGCTGATGGTGATAGTGGGATGATGATGATCATGGTAATAAATATAAGAATAAGCTCACAATGGTAGTGGATGGTGGCCATGTACGACGATGATAGCAATTGGTAGTGGGTGGCGATGGTGGTGGCGGTGGGGTAGTGAGGGTGGCGGTGGCAGTGGTGGGTTGGCGATGGTGGTGGTAGTTATGATAGTCATAAGAATGGTGGTGGGGCAGTGGGGGCGATAGGGGTGATGGTGTGGGACAGTAGCGGTGGTGATGATGGAAGGGTGCGGCGGCAGTGGTGGTGGGGCGATGGAAGTGGTGGTTGTGGTGAGACAATGATAATAATGGGGTGGTGGGCGGTGATGGTAGTGGGGCAATGGAAGTGGTGATGGTGATGGTGGTGGTGGTGGGTATGGTAGGGTGACGATAGTGATGGTAGTAGTGACGGTGATGGTAGGGGTGGTGGAACGGTGGGGGTGATGGTGGTGGAGCGGTGGGGCGGTGCCAAACAATAATTTTTTTTTTAAAGTACTTATAAGAAATAATTTGTAGAAGTACTTATAAAAAGTCACTCCAAATATACATTTAAGACATTTTCCTTTTAAATATGAGGTGTTAATATTAGTCGTTAAATTAACTTTAAAGTAAAATTTAAAGTGATCTCAGCCACAAATAACAAAAGTCATTTTATTTATCTTTTGATATTTAAATTGTATTATATTTTATGATATGTTTCTAACTAACTAAATCGACTTAGAGTTCTTGCCACCCAAAAAAAAAAAAATGGTCTTGCTGCCCCACTAGCAGAAGCCAAAGCGGGCTAAGAATCTATCTGACTTTTTGTGCAATAGTCACTAGTAGTGAAAGAGAGAGTTACCATACATACAAAATTCTTACAGAATTCTTACGAAATCTATCCATTAAAATGATCCGTAAAAATAGATTAAACAGTAAAATATTTATTTCACTATCCAATTTTACTATTCTAGCATATTTCACTTTCTCAAAATATTAAGCAAAAAAAGGTCGCTCTTTTCTATGCAAATTTTTCAATTCAAAGAAATTTCATTGTCTCATGAAAGTGAAATTGAATTATAAGACCAATTTTACTGTCTTGAAGAATAAAGTCAAACATAGTCAGTGAGAGATGAGCAAACATTTTCTTCCTTTTTTTTTTCAATTCATTCTATTAAAGTTCACTAATTTTGGAGTTCACTGTTTATGTGTTTTTCAATATATTTTTATTTTTTATATAAATTTATTAATTTAAATATGTAAATTTTTTTGTAGTTCACTATTTCTAAAACTTTTGAACAACGAATTAGGAGTTTAATTCTATTAAAATTCTTTGTGTGTGAAAATATTTTCAATTAAAAGTTTTATTTTATTAAAGTTTACTATTTATTTTTTTTTCAATATTTTATGACTACACTATTTTTTATATATAGTTATCAATTTAAATTTTTAATATTATTGTAGTTCACAGTTTGCAAAATTTTTGGACAGTGAACAAGAAATTTTATTCTATTAAAATTCACTATTTGTAAAAATTTTGTTGACTAAGAGTTTCATGAAATTGATGTTCACTGTCTATGTTTTTTTTCACTATTTTTGAGTTCACTCATTTTTCACTATTTTAGGTGGTGAGTGGTGGTGTTGACGACAATGATTGATGGTGCCAGTGGACGGTGGTGACAATGACGGTGGTATTGGTGATTGTTCAGTATGTTTAGTACACTATTTTTGAATTCACTGTGTTTAAATTCACATTACGAGTTTCATTCTATTAAAATTTACTATTTTTGAAAATTTTGTGAATTATGAATTTCATTCTATTAATCTTCACTATTTTTGCGTTTACTATTTATGTTTTTTCAATATTTTTTAGTTCACTAGTTATTTACTGTTTTTGGTGTTGGGTTTTGGGTGGTGGTGGTAGTGGTGGTGGCGAAGATGGGTGGTGTTGGCGATAATGGTTGTTGTTCACTATGTTTAGTTCACTATTTTTTAGCTCACTATATTTAAATTCATAATAGATTAAGAGTTTTATTCTATTAAAGTTCACTATTTATTGAGTTCATTTTTTATGTTTTTTCAATATTTTTGAGTTTGTTATTTTTTATATATGTTTTTTAATTCAAATTTTTAATATTTTTATTTGTAAAAATTTTGGACAGTGAATTAAGAGGTTCATTATATTAAATTTTACTGTTGTGAAAACGTTGTGAACTGAGAATTTCATTATATTAAAGTTTATTGTTTATAAAAATTTTGTAAACTAAGAGTTTTATTATATTATAGTTTACTATTTTTATTTTTATTTTTAATATTTTTGAATTCACTAAGTTTTCACTGTTTTAGGTGGCGGTGATGGTGGCGTTGGCTATGATAGTCGGTTGTGCGTAGTGGTTAGCAACAATGGTGGGCGGTTGTTGTGGTGGGTGATGGTGGCTGGCAATGATGGTGGGTGGTTGTGGTGGGTGGTAGGTGGTGGTTGGCAACGAAAGTGGGGACCAGGTGGTGGTTGGCAACAAAGGAGGTGGGTAGAGAGAGATAAAGGAGAAAGGATAGCAACAGACAATTAATGGATAAAGATAGAGGGAGAATAAAATTAGAAAGCTCTCAGAATTAGTGAAAAAGTAATAAAATAGACGGTGAAGAGCAAAAAAAGAAATCTGCTTTGAAAATGTTATCATTAATGGCAAATTCGTCTTTTTCAATAGACTTATCCTTTTCAACAAAAAAGACCTTCTGTTTGGATTTAACAACGCATACATTCTAAGCAGTGGACCTCTTACAAAATTTAAAAAAATATACTTTTTAAGTTCACTGTTTTAAATATATATTTTTCAATTCAAATTTTTAATAGTTTTATAGTTCACTGTTTATGAAAATTTTAGACATAGAATTAGGAATTTCATTATATTAAAGTTTACTGTTTGTGCAAAATTGTTGAGCTAAGAGTTTCATTCTATTAAATTTCATTATTTTTGGAGTTCACTATTTCTGTTTTTTTTAATATCTATTGAGTTATTTTTAATATTCATGTCTCAATTCAAATTTCCAATATCTTTGTAGTTCACTAATTGTAAAAATTTTGTACAATGAACTAGGAATTGTATTCTATCAAGTTTCATTATTTGTGAATATTTTGTAAATTATGAGTTTTATTCTATTAAAGTAGATTTTTTATTTTTTAAAATAGGCGGTGGTTGGCGGCGATGGTGGTCATTTCCTGTGTTTAGTTCACTATTTTAGTTTACTGTATTTGAGTTCATAGTGTACTAAGAGTTACATTTCATTAATGTTTTTGTGAAAATTTTGTGAATTTGACATGTCATTCTATTAAAGTTAACTATTTTTGGAGTTCACTATTTTTAATATATATTTCTCAATTCAAATTTTTAATATTTTGTAGTTCACTGTTTATATATATTTTTAATATTTTTTAGTTCACTAGTTTTCACTATTTTTGGAGGTGGTGGTGGTTATGGTGGGCTTTGTTTGGTGGGTGAGGGTGGCGGTGGGTGGGGGTGCGTTGTGGTGACAGTAGCAATGGTGGGGTGATGGTGGTGGGTTGTTGTTGTGGGCTGCAATGGGTAGTAGCGATGGTGGTAGGGGGGTGTTAGGCAGTGGGTGGCAGGGAGTGGCGGGGGGGGGGGGGGGGGGGGGGGGGTCTNTAGGGGGGTGTTAGGCAGTGGGTGGCAGGGAGTGGCGGTGGTGTGTGGTGGGTGGGTGGTGGTAGTGGCAACAGTGATGGTGGTGGTGGTAGTGGGTGGCGACGATGGTGGCAGCAACGAGGGTGGGTGGTGTTGGTCGGGGTAGTGGGAATTGTGAACACTTTTTTTTTTTGATAAAAAACGGCAACACCTTTATTAAACTTAACTTGAGGATTCTCTAAGGATGAGAGGCCCAATGAAATATGGACAAACCCCTCTCCATAAAGCAGAGTCAGTACATTGACAAGCATAATGAGCCAAAGCATCAGCGACACCATTAGCAGATCTCCATACCCAAGAAGAAGAGAAATCCATTAGCAGTTCTGTTGAAGATTGAATCAGCTCTATGAGATGACCAGCTTCTGATAAATTAGGTTCTTTTTTGCCAATAGCCTCCACCACAGACAAAGCATCACCTTCTAGGACAATACTTGAATATCCCAGCTGTCTGCCCAGGTCCAACGCACAGCAGGCAGCCAAAGTCTCCACACTTTCAACACTCAATGGCCTCCTAATTAATCTGCTCAGACCAGCACAGAATCGCCCCCTCCAGTCTCTAATCACCACTCCTATTCCCACAGCTTTGATCGAGCTAAATATCGCCCCATCAAAGTTAATCTTTACGGCACCCATTGGAGGAGATGACCAACGAGAAAACTCACCCGACGTTGGTAGAAAATCTGTTCGATTTCTTCGGTCCTGGGCCTCTAGAAATTGATTCAAATAAGAACTAGCGAAGTCCGCAATCTGATAAGGGCATTGGACATCCTGTTTTAACCTCACATATTCGTATCATACCAGATGGACCAGCAGATAACCACCACCAAACAGACATCTTTTGTGGATAAATTTTCTGAGACTGTTGCAAACCATTGCTGAAAAGTAGTTGAAGGAACCTAGGGCAGCTTCAACGATGAAATACTCCACACCTGCTTTGTAAATGGCACTGCACAAAAATATGAGTAGTTGACTCCTGGGAAGCACCACAGAAATAACAACAATTATCAACTGGAATTCTCCTCCTAGACAGATTACATTGAGTTGGTAAGATTTCCTGGATAGCCTTCCAAGCAAACACCTTAATTTTATTGGGGATGTTTAAGTTCCACATGAACGCACCGCACCACCTACCATTGTCGCTACTTGAACCACCATCCATTCCTTGATCCAAAATTAAATGATAGGCACTCTTGACCGAATACTTCCCTGACTTTGTATAATGCCAAACCAATCTATCATTAGGAAGATTCGGACAAAAAGGGATGGACAAAATTACCTCAGCCTCAAAGTCCAGGAAAAGCTCTCTTAAACGATTCATATTCCAAGTCTTTGAATGCTGATCAATCAACCAACTCACCCGGGTGTCATTTGCAATCCCCGGGAAAGGACTAATAACCTTGAATGTAGTTGCTCTTGGAACCCATCTATCCATTTTAATGTAGACCGAATTTCCATCGCCAATTCGCGAACGTAAACCCCCCTCCACAACCCTTCTAGCTGACAACATACTACGCCATGTAAATGATGGGTTGTATCCCAATTGAGCCTCCATTATTGAAGAATTTGGAAAATATTTTGCCTTTAACACCTGGCTCACTAACAAAGAAGGATGTTGGAGTATTCTCCATACTTGCTTTGCTAGAAGAGCCAGATTGAATGCTTCTAAATTCCGAAAGCCCATCCCACCTCTAGACATCGGTCTACACAATTTCTCCCAGGCCATCCAGTGAATTTTATTACCTGAGCCACTGCCTCCCTACCATAACTTAGCCATTAAGCTATGCAACTCCCCATTTAAAGTTGATGGAAGCTTAAAGCATGACATTGCATAAGTTGGAACCACTTGTGCAACAACCTTAATTAGTACTTCCCTGCCTGCTTGTGAAAGTAGCTTCTCCTGCCAACCTTGGACACAGCACCAGACCCTTTCCCGAATAGAACTGAATATGGCGCGTTTTGATTTTCCAATTACAGAAGGAGGACCCAAGTATTTATCATGACTCTCTACGACCGTAACATGTAGCATATCCCTGATTTCCTCCAACACTGCTGGCCCAGTATTCTTACTAAAAACAACTGCAAACTTAGCAAAATTAATAACCTGTCCTGAAGCCTCCTCATATTTATGGAGGCACTCCAAAACTGCTTCACAGTTACCTTTAGTAGCTCTAGCAAAAAGGAGGCTGTCATCCACGAAACATAAATGAGAAAAAGTAGGGCCCATTCTACCTGCAGATAAGCCTCGGACCCTTCCCAACGCTTCTCCAGATTTTAAAAGAGCCGAGAATCCTTCAGAACATAGGAGAAACAGATACGGAGATAGCGGATCTCCCTGCCTCAACCCTCGTTGAGGTCTAATGAAACCCAATTGTTCCCCATTCAGTACAATTGAATAAGAAACTGTGGATTCACAACGCGTAACTCTCTGAATCCATCTCCCCAACCTCCGCATAATAGCCTCCAACAAGCACCACTCTATTCTGTTGTATACCTTACTCATATCTAATTTAAGAGACATATAGGCCTGACCCCCCTTCCTTCTCCGCTTTAGAGAATGACTAAGCTCATAAGCAATCAGAATATTATCTGTAATCAAGCGACCTGGTACGAAAGCGCTTTGAAATTCCGATACAATCTTCAGGAGAATCTTCTTTAACCTGTTAGCTAAGACTTTAGCTATTAATTTGTACACCACATTGCACAAACTAATAGGACGGAACTGAGTCATATTCACTGGGTTTTGGGCACCAGAACAATATGTGTATAATTTAGCCTGCTGCAAGACCCACCTGAGTTTAGGAAATCTAAGACAACCCTCACCACATCGCTCCCCACAACGGGCCAAAATTTCTGAAAGAAGATTGGACTCATGCCATCCGGACCTAGAGATTTATTTGGGTGGAATTGTTTCAAAGCATCAGCAACTTCCTTCGGTGAAAAATCTGCTAATATTCCATTGTTCATTTCTGACGACACTTTCGGCTCCACACAGCTAGTGACCTGATCCATTAATTGAGCCGAAGGAGACGACGTCTTAAACAGGTCAGTAAAATATTCAACAACAACTTGTTCGATCTGCCTGATATCCGTCACCCAAACACCATCCTTGGTAAAAAGACCTTGTACCATATTCCTTTGCCTTCTCAGAGTAGCCTGTGCATGAAAAAACTCGGTATTTCTATCACCTTCAGTCAACCACAGAGCCTTCGATCATTGTTTCCACATTGTCTCTTCTGCTTCTAATAACTTATTGATCTGCGTTTGTATATCCTTAAGCACTGACCTTATTTCCTCTGTAATGGCACCAACTTGCAAATGCGACAGCCTCTTCTTCTTAGCTTGTAGCGTTCTAGTTATATTCCCGAACTTATTGAATTTCCATTTCAACAACTCTGCTCTACAATTCCTCACATTATTTATGAAATGCTGAACAGCTGACCCTGTTCTAAATCCCTACCAACTCTGTTGAATAACTTCCGAGCAAGAGGGATCGGTGAGCCACATAGCCTCAAAACGAAACCTCCGTTTCTTCCTCGGCCCCTCTCCAAGTAGTTGAGAATCAAGCGTGTTGAATACCACTTGACAGTGATCCGAATCCATCGTAGGCACATGTTCAACACTACTGCTGGGAAACAATGACACCCAAGATGATGATGCCCAAATACGATCCAATCTTGCCCCAATAGCATGAGTGTCAGCACCTCCATTCCACCAAGTGAAAGGGCAACCCTTGAAACCCAGGTCTTGCAAGTAGGACTCATCAACCACTTCACGAAAGTCCCTAATTTGCCAATTAGGACGATCCAAACCACCCGACTTCTCTTCATTGGAGACTATTTCATTAAAATCCCCCCCCCCCCCCCCCCCCCCCCCCCCCCCCCCCCCCCCGCTGGGGGCCTTTCCTTCACACACCCCCCCCCCCCCCCCCCCAACACACACCCACGGAAGGTCAGACCTTCGAGAGATTAGTCTTAGCAGATTCCACGATTTCTTCCTCTGGTTAGCATTAGAATGGCCATAGAAACCAACAAAGCGCCACTGAGAAGGTAATCCTTCATCAACAACCGCTTCTATATGAAAATCTGAATAACTCTTCACACCAACTTTGACCCCCCTTTTCCACAGCAAAGCAAGCCCTCCACCTCTACCTCTAGAGTCCACCACTAAGCCTTGCGTCAAACCAATTTGGAATTTTATTTGATCAAACTCATCAGAAAATAACTTAGTCTCCATCAAGAAAACCATGCTGGGCTCTTTCTGCTTCACTAAATCATGAAGCGCACGAACTATACAAGGGTTCTCAATCCCTCGATAGTTCCAACAAACACCTATCACATCTCTCGGCGGGACTGATCAACGTCTCCGCCGATATCATGTGATAAGGATCCTGAGACATGTACCTTTTTATGAGACACACTCCCATCTTCTACGTCCGAAATAGACTTGAATGACTCACCTCACCTCTTANAATGAATTTTGTGATAAGGATCCTGAGACATGTACCTTTTTATGAGACACACTCCCATCTTCTACGTCCGAAATAGACTTGAATGACTCACCTCACCTCTTACTCCCCACCTTTACCTCTAGTATACTCCAGTTAGCTTCAGGAACAGGACCTCTGGTTATACGATTCAACTTCCCTTTTCCTTTGTTGATTGACGATACCTCCTTAACTGCAACTGAGATCTGCTTTGTCAAGAAAGATACCTCACCAGAGAGGATAGGATCACCCGTGGATAAGATGTCCGTTGATAACATAGGAGAAAGCCCCAACTCCTTAACTGGTATGGATGGTCCCAGTTGAGCAAACGCTTGGAGGTCCATAGTTTGGCCCACCACCTTTGGCAATCTTCCTACAGGTAGCTCATGATTATTGTTTGGGCCCTCCTGCCCATTATTGTTTCCCTTTACTTGCTTGTCCTCAATCAACCTTGTACTCAAGAACTGATTAGGAATCTGTGGAGAAATCTCCTCCTCCAAAAGCGTTTCCTTATATTTAGCCGAATATAATCCCGACTCCCTATAATTGTTCTCCACAATTTCTGGGATTTGCTCGGGACCCAGAATCCCTGATGGATGCCCAAGATAGCGCTCAGAACCAGGCACCGAAGTAGGAGTCACCGGACTGTTCTCCGGCAATTCGGAATCATCCCGGAGTCTGAAGGTTAACTTAGATTTAGATATTGAAGCATGTAGCCATGGGCCATACTGAATTTTCCCCCTCCCCTCATCGACAACCTCTGTTTTTGGTACTGAGCATTGCTTCTCAGTATGCCCCAGCCCTCCACAACAATAACACAGCAAAGGTAAGCTCTCAAATTGAAATAAGCCAAAACAAATCTCCCCTTTACTATCCCAAAGCTTTACCCCACGTCGCAACAGAAGAGCTATGTAAAGAGTCACCCTTAACCGCAAAAACCTCCTACCATTACCCACCTCCTCCCGAATTTCCACGACCTCCCATTCCTTGAAACTCCCAGCCACCTTAATAGCCAATTCCTTTGTATTGAGTTCACACGGGAGACCCACCACCACCTGAACCCAAAAAGATGCCAAATCAAAAGGAATTGACTTAACATCCACACCTCTGGACCATTTAGAAACTATCAAAAGGCAGCTATCAAAACACCAAGGACCTTGGTTCAAAACTCTCCAAACCTCCTTCTCCTCCTTGAAGAAGAAATGAAAGATATTATGAGAAATCCTTGCTATACGTAGATCTTTACAGCCCCATACCCCAGCCATTGTATTTCTAAGAGCTATAGAGTTGACAAATTTCTCGGATAGAACCTTCCCGTACATACTCAATTCGCACTCCATCAAGCCCTCAGCAATATCATCGTTGTTGAAATCAAGAACTGCATCCTCTTCCTTCCTAAGTGCAAACTCGGACAACCTATTAATTAACTCATCCTCCATGATAGACAAGAAAGGCCCAACAGAATATAATGCAGAATATAAGGTAGAAAAATGTAGAAAAAGCAGCAAACCAAAGAAGAATGAAATTGGTGAAACAATAAAGCTTCCCAAGGATAAACCGAACAGCTTGACTAAGGGTGATAACACAGATCTAGAAGAGATGAAAGAACGAGAGAAGGAGAGATGAAAAGAAAAGAAAACCCCTATAGGAATCCCTAAGGGGAGGACCGGACTCTTTTAGTTTATATTTAAACTGGAATTGTGAACAAAAAATTTTGGTTTTAAAACAATACGAGAAAATACTAAAATATCAGGGGATTCTCTCAATTCCATACGGTAATTAGTTATGATCCTGTTTCGGAACTTAATTGAGAATGAGTTGAAGAATTATCGCAATCATAATATTTAGCGGTGATTATATTGAAAACATTAATAGTATAATTGATAAATTATCTAAATAAATTTAGGTATTTAGTTGTAGATCACAAATATTCACCGTATTTTGTACTTACGATAAATCAGGCTTTCTAATAGGTAAATTCTAATTTTATTATAAATAATAAATAATAAATAAACTATTTTATAAAAATTTTAATTAATTAATTCAAGCACAAAAAATCAATTTTGTGACTCTTAGTGAATCTTAAGCATTTAATATACGTGGCATAACGAATCAAGAGATTTTACAAAATAAAAATTTTACTAAAAGACACCAAATAATTAAAAGAAAAAATCATACACTCTCCTAAATTAGTTGGGATTTAGCAATCCACATGCATGAAAAAAATAATAAGTTAACTATTTTTACACTAAGGAGGCTCCTATTGGCCTCGGAACAACTAAATGCTAAATAAGAGTCTTTTTAGGTCAACACTCGTACAACAAATCTTGGGGGTGTGGGTACAATATATGCCCAAACTTTAAGCTCAATTTTTGCCTAGTTAAAGGCNATTGGCCTCGGAACAACTAAATGCTAAATAAGAGTCTTTTTAGGTCAACACTCGTACAACAAATCTTGGGGGTGTGGGTACAATATATGCCCAAACTTTAAGCTCGATTTTTGCCTAGTTAAAGGCTTATTCATTTTTGTAGACCTTGAAGTCTTCTTTCCAACGCCACAAAAATTAGATTAATTGGATATCCAGTTAAAAAGTTAAAACCAAAATACTGAAAACATGTCAAAATCTTATCTTATAGAATATTTTCCTAATCCAACTCTAAATGAGTCTTCACTAACTTGGACTCTCATTAGGATTAAATTTTTGCGTTGTCTTCAAATCTTCATATTTTAATCCTAACCATTTTATTCTTGTCAATTGTGACCTATCTTCTAGAGTTTGTTTCACTTACCTTATCCATTATTATTTAAAATCAACCAAACTGCATGCAAAATAAATTAAACAATTAGAACAAGTATCAATCTAAAATAGCATTTTTAATGGTTAATCAATGACCATGAAAAATGTTGAAATTTATAATGGACTCCAGGAAATTAGCCAATTACAAATGTGGTCTAATAATTATTTGTACGGTGGAAATTGTTTATTAAAGGAAACCACGTCCCAATATTTAAATAGGTTGATGATATCCTCTTAAGAAAGCTCATAAGTTTTGTTTATGTTAAACCCTATAGGTGGATTTAACTATTCGACATGACAAATAAGTTGAATGGTAAGATCTCAAAGATAAAAAAAAGTCAATTAAATATAATTTTCAGTAATTTAATTGATTGATGAATATCTGTAATATTAAACATTGGGAGATTATTAAGTGTATGATAACAAGCAGGTCAAAATATAATTTTGAGATAAGTCTTGGGGAGATGAATAATAAATTTTTAGTAGAATAACTTATTATTAATGGATCGTAGGATGTTTCTTTTGGGTTAGACATAAGATTCTTAGGTCCATTGGAAGCCCGTCCCTTATTTTTCCATAGGGCCGCTATTGTAGTCTATAAATAAACGATTTTTCTAGTTCTCTTAGCAATACTTTATATTAATGTTTAGAAGAAGTAGATAGAGGGAGAGAGAGAGAGAGAGAGCAAGATGGAGAATTCAAAGGATTGCAACCCACACTGCATCTGAGTTTTTGGCGTTGAAGGACATATGGTAAAAGATTGTGAGGTCGATCGAGCCAGTTGTTCGATCTACACCAATTTTCGGTCATGTTGTAATCATTAAAAGTAAAACTTAATTCCGTCTTATAGGATTAACAAACAAATTTTTTGTATTTGATTATACATGTCGTCAAAGAATCTTGGAACTATCGTTCCAACAATGTGAAGTACTAAATTTCTCGGAAGTCTGAGGTTGTGCTACATGGAATTGATGAAAAACTCAAAATACAAAGAAAATTAAATTAAAATTGGCTGTTGAAAAAAGTTTGATGAAGTTGAATTCGGAAAATAGTAAATTTCGGGTTTTTTAAATAGTGATTTGGAATACTAAAGCATTGGGATCCCTTTCCAACTCTGCATGGTATTTATTCTTGATCTGATTTTCAAACTCAATTAGGAATTGATTGAGGGCTGATCTTAATCAAAAAATTTAATGGTGATATTATTGAAAAAAATCCAAAAGTATTATTGAAAAATTATTTGGATCAAAATTAGGTTTAAAATGTAGATCTCAAGCATCCAGTGTCTTTGGAGTCAATGATCAATCAAGATCTCTAACAAAAGAACCTTGTTTTAATCATAAATAATCAAATCAATTATTTTTATGAAAATTTTAATTAATTGATCCAAATATGAAAACGTAGTTATTTAACTGGCAAAGAATCAAAAGCATTCATTGTACATGAAACAATGAATCAAAGAATTTTACAGAGCAAAAACTTGACAAAAGAAACATGAATCAATTAAAAAAAAAATCATACATTAAAGAACACATATCAAAACAAAATGATGTGCTTCATTGGAATAATCACCCCTAACTTTAGTTAGGGATTTAGTAATCCATAAAGTGAGAGCAACAACAAAAACTAGGAAAAGAGAGGCTAAAGGCAAGATAGATGCCCACATTAGGGTTTGAAGATATTTATATGGAGATTAGGAATCAAAAACCTCATTAAAATCAAAAACTATGTTTGGCTAATCTGGCAGTTGCGTCTGGACGCGCCTTTACAAGCGTCTGGACATATGCGTTCATCTTGCACTCTTTGAAAATGGTGTCTGGATGTGATAATCTTCCGTCTAGAAATAGAATAGCTTATGGAGTTCACATATGGACACTCCTTTTCACTACAAAATAGGAATAAATTCTAAAACACATCATTCGAGCACATTTAGCTTTAAGACTGCTCGAGCCATCTCTAAGACCGCTCAAGTGGGCCTTGTTGTTCCTCCGTTTAGCCTTTGCCTAAAATTTTCTTAAGTCTTTAGAGACCACTCTAGTGAAAGTTAGTGAACATAGAGCGATCTCTACTAGTTTTTAAAGCCTAAAACCAAGGAAAAAAGTAGTCCCCTTAAACATTAAAGGGTGTTGCTCTAGAGATGTTCACTAATGACTCATAACAATATTTTCTAAACACAAGAGGTTTAGAAAAATTTTTCTTTAAAAAATACCTATGAGTCATACATGGATCAATTACCAATTACATTATAACACTAATCGTCCTAAGTCTAGTAAACCAAGGTTTCTTAGGTCTCTAAGGTTATTACTTTTGCCATAAGCATGCAGGTGCATATAAAGAGTTCATTTGTTGTAGCTTGAAGAATGATCTCCTCCCTTTTATTTTACCTTTTTGCATCTTCATCTTGTAGCATTATAACCATGGTATAGGTTGAGATTTTGTAAAAATTCAAATTAAAATTAAATAAGTATAATATTATCTTAAGAGTTCCCCTAATACGAATAAAATGATGGTAGAAACTTAGAATAATTGTTAAAATATTGATTTTGAAGTTTAAGTTTTAAGCGTATTTGACTTTCAGAGTAAATTGAGTTTTGGAGGTGTTTAAGGTTGATAAGGATAACTAAGTAAAAATATTAATTTTTTTAGGTCAAAATAATATTATCATTGAATCTAGGAGATCCGAAAAATTTGAAATAGTCATTTAGCACATATAGTTGTTCGGAGGAATAAAATAGTAATTTTAGTGTTTTGAGTATAAATTTACTTTAATTTTGAGATAAATCATAAAATTAAATATTTTTAGGTTAAAATAACATTAAAAATGAATTCAGAACGTCAAAAAACCTTAGAGTAGTCATATGGATCAAATTGAAAGTTTTTAGTGGCAAAACTGTAATTTTAAAGAAAACCCAAATTTCAGTCTATGAACAGTAACTTTGGGAATTGCTGTGTTTAAAACATAGATTTCAGCCCATTTTCTTCCATTCTTTCATTCCACTCTCTCCCTAAACCTTTTAGAACCCTACGAGAAGATAAAGGGAAAAAGAAAACAGAAGAAGAAAGTCTCTAAAGTTTGGGTTTTGCTTGGAATTCTTGATTTCTAAGTAGGGGTTTCTTTTCACTCTTGTTTATTGAGGTTAAGGCTTATATATATATATATATGTATATAATCATGGTTTCTTGATGTCCTTGCAAATCTTATCATGTTTTGAATGAAATTATGGTTTGATAGCCATGAAATCTTTGTTGTAATCTCAAACCCTTGTTTCTTTCAAGAAATAGAGATTTTTCTTCTTGATATTCCTTGTTCTTGATTTCAAAACTCTAGTGTTTCGTTTGAACAATAAAAATATATGTTTAATGATCCCTTGCATATTTTCCTTGAATTTGCTCCGTTGGAAAAATACCTATGGAGTTGGGGGTTTTTGATTTACTTGTGATTTGAGAAATTGGTTGGTATTGTATCTCTTGTGTGGATGTTTGGATGACCATGAGTGACCATTGACCAGGTACCGTAGAGTGGGTAGATGCGTTTTTTACTCCGTGCGAGTTTGAATTTTTCCTACCACTCATAGTAGGGTTGGTGCTTTGCGAGGACCAAACCACCATTCGCTCACAGGTATCGAGGTTGAGGGTTAGTATATTATTCCTGGGTTGGATTCTTCATTTTCAATGTGTTGGAATACGCATTTCCTAAAGTTGTATATCCTTGAGAGGATTTGAGTGTGTGTGTTGGCCAGGATATTCTCGTTGTGTTTATTCATGTGATATCTTACATCATATCTGAGATACATTGTGGGCTATTGTTTATTGTGCAATTGGTTGGTTATAGTTTATTGTGGAAAGGAGTTTATTGTGGACATGGTTATTATGGAAATAGTAACTCGTTGGAATTGTTATTTTTGGGAATTAGTTTTACTTTTTATTTAAATTATTGCTATTGTCTAAACTTGAGATCCATCAAAATGTCTCTGTTTTCCTTCAAAAGTTATATATGATATTTGTAAATATAAGACCGACTGTTTTGTATGCTTTCAAAACCTTGTTCAAGTTTGAGAGAATTTTTCTATAGAGCTTAGTGCTCACCCCCTACAAACAATATTTTTTTTTCAGATTATGGTCTAGAGGAGCTCGGAGTTGATGAGTCGGTACATTGGGAAGCTCCAATAGATGGGAACGTGAATCCCGAGGTGGACATTTAGAGCTATATTCCCTTATGTTCTAGACTAAGAAATTCATTTTGAGACAATGTGAAATCTAATATTTTCATTATTCTGCTGCACGATAATATTTGATTTCCTTTTGGATGTAATTGTCATAATTGAACATATTATTTTGGATGATGTTGTATATATTGTGGATGATGAATGAAATTCTCTTTTGAAATGAAGTCCATTTAGTTACTCTCATGATGTGAATAGTTTTAGATAGTAATGTCGTCCAAGGGGGATTTGGGGGCGTTACAAATTGAACCCATATGGACTATTTTAATGTAAAAGAAAAACTGCATGTGGTTATATGAGTATGGTTAAATGGACCAAGTGTGGTCAATATTTATTCATAAATGGACCCGGTGTTCTCAATGTAGTATAATTGCACAAGTTGTGTTTTGGGCAAAACTTTCCGTACAAAAGAGACTCTGCCTGAATTTTGTTAAATTAAGGATCCCTAATTTTTGGGGTGTTACAGATTTACAAGGACTTCAAGAAATTAGCTAATTACAAAACATGATCTAACAATTATGTTTAAGAAAAAAAATTGAGGGTGGGCACATCCTCAAGGATCCCTCACTATGTGTAGAGTGAAATTATTTTTGTTGGTTTACAATGGTAGGAGGGACATCAACTTAATAATTGTCCAATTATAGAAAATTTAAATTATACTCTTAAGCAACATCAAAGTGATTGACCAATTTTATTATCAATCTTTCTAGTACAAAGATATTGAGTCTTCAGACATACTAATAAAGATCTCTAGCGCCGGTAAGGGGCGGGGAACCACACTATGCCTTGTGGGGCCAATTGCATCTACTCGATTGTTGTTACAAAAAATTTTTCATACATTTTATAATATATTTTTTGATTTTCCCTTGAACAAAATTTTAGGTATCTTATTCCGCTTAATCATCTCCTACATTTAGCTAAACTTCCTAAAGTCTAAATTCAAGCCAAATTTTGTAATATTTAGTAAGTTGAATCCTCTCAAATTGTATTCCAAAAACCATCTGAAAGCTCTTTATTCTCTTTCCTCCTATATCTCATCTCCTCTTTTGTACCACAATTAATAAGAAAATTTGATTAAAAACATGTTTAATGACATTAATACTAAGATTATCATAAAATATTCTTTTTACCAAATTAAAAACTTGCCAAGAACAATTATAAAAATATTGAACAAAAATATTACGCATCAATATTGAAGCTACCATTTGGTAAGAAACTTTTTAAGTGAAACAATAATTTCTTCATAATAAAAAATATTTTGCTCCCTACAATAAAATATATGATCAATAGGAATCTTAGTCTATAAACAAGTGCTAACATACATGGATTAAAGTCATAAAATGGACTAAATCCTAAAAAAAAAAAAGGAAGCATAAGAAAACATACAATATTTAAAATGGCATTACTAAACGGTACTTAAGTTTATGTAATATTTTTATTTTTTATTTTTGAAATTTATCCCCGCTAGGTTAATTTTCTAGTTCTTCCATTACTCTCACGAACAAGCATTTTGTGAAAGTTTAAATGCAAAAAAAAAATTAGTTTTTGAAATAAATATCTATAATTTGATAATCACAATAGAATTAGTTTTTGAAATAATTGGGGAATTTCTAGGTTATTTCAAAAATGACATTTCTAGTTAAACATTTGTCCCACTTGAAAGGAAGAAAATTTATGTGTCAGCTTTTATATAGTAGCTATCTATTGTCTTTTTAATAATCTTATATGACATTTTATTGTAGCTTGAGGACCAATTTGCACTTGGAATAAGTCGTACATTAAGACAAGCCACGTGATTATAAGTTCCGGTGATGGTTTGATATAAGTTAGCTTTTATGTAGTAGCTATATGTATTCATTTTATTAATCTTATGTGAAATTTAATTGGTGCTTGAGAAGACCTATGCACTTCGCATAAGTTCCATACTAGCACAAGCCACATGTGCATGGGTTCGAGTGGTGATTTGGCTGGTGGTACTTAGATTACACCTTTTTGGAATTGGTGTCTCTTTAATTTCAATTTAATATACCAATGACCCTTTGGTCCAATGATACTCCTTATCTTGTAAAGACTTTCTCTTGTTGAGGTCAAGGGTTCAAGTCCCCCTTATCCCTCCCCCTCCCCCCTAAAAAAAATATCAATTTAATACACTGTCATCTATAAAGGAAAATCAAACAAAGATGAGCTACAAGCCTGGACTCTTCTACCATTGTATTTATATTAAAGACAATTTATAAGACTCCTTGATATGTAAGAGTGCTAAAATAACCAATTCTATTTTAAATTACAAGATAAGTGTGGGTATCTAGATGAACTAATCCTAAGTATAATGCAATTCAAACAACAGTCAAATAGATGAAGAGTATGTGTAACGACCACTTCATTTATCACACCCACCATAAGCTAATTGATCTGGGAAGAACCGCAAGCTTGTTCTTGAGAAACTGAAAAATGATCTAAAGACAAACCTTTAGCAAAAATGTCATTCATTTGATCAATAGTTTGAATGTATCAGACATCAAGTTCTTTGTTGAAAAATTTTTCATGAACATAATAAAAATCAACTTCGATATGTTTGGTGCATGCATGAAACATGAGATTTGATGTTAGAGAAATGAAGCTGATAATATCACACCAAATAAATGAAGCCAAAGGTAGGTAAATGCATAGATCTTTAAATAATATAACCATGAAAGTTTAGCCGTTGTTTTAGCCAATTGGCGATATTTAGATTTGTTACTGGATCTAGACATTGTATTTTACTTCTTCAAACTCTACAAAATGGTACTAAAGCCAAGAAAAATACAAAACCCACAGGTAGAACATTGGTTGAGTGGATAACTAGCATAGTCAATGTCCGAAAAAGCCTCAAGTTGTAGGTGTCCAGGTTCCAATAGAATACCATGTGCAAGAGTGCCTTTAACATACCGTAAAATACGTTTAACGACAGTTCAATGAGCTAAAGTGGGTTTAAGCATAAATTTGCATATTTGATTAATGAAAAATGCAGTGTCAGGGCTAGTGCGTGTAAGATATTGTAAAACACTAACAATACTTTGATATTTGGATGAATTGGCATGAAGAGAACTACCATCAAAAGCCCAACTTGTTGTTAGCAACATAAGGCGAACAAAATGTCTTAGCATCGACCATCTTTGTGCAAGTAAGGAGCTCCAAA
The DNA here is from genome assembly GCA_963454935.2 of Ilex paraguariensis. Taxonomy (NCBI): domain Eukaryota; kingdom Viridiplantae; phylum Streptophyta; class Magnoliopsida; order Aquifoliales; family Aquifoliaceae; genus Ilex; species Ilex paraguariensis. The sequence goes on along the minus strand of CAUOFW020005713.1, from coordinate 206,083 downwards.
GCATAGCAGGTTTGGGACTAGAAACGAAGGTTGTCTTTAGACCAAGAAAATAATGTAATAAACTCAAACCTTTCATAGCAAAACAACTTGTTTTGATACTAATAGGTATTGGCCAAAAATAAAAAAGATCACTGATAAGTTGTTGTAGATGAGATGAGCTATTTTCAGTTAAAGGACTGATGAGTTGTTTAAGATTAGAGGACCTATTTCTAATCAAAAGTATGCCATCGACCTAAACAAGAAGGAACATATTAACACCATCATAATGATACATATAAAATAAGTAATTAGCCTTTGATTCTATGAAACTAGATCTTCAAGATAATCAAAAAACTGTTGAAACCATGATTTTTTTAGTCTATAGAGAGACTTATGTAAGTGGCAAAAATGATGAGGAAAATTAGAATTTTCAATTTTTTTTAGTGCAAGACCTTGTACCAAATTTAAATGAAAAATTTGATCTTAAGGTTCCTTTTAAATAATTAAAATGATGGTATAATCTTCAAATCATTATTGACAGAATAGCCATGAAGTTGGAGTTTCGCTCGTATTGACCTTAGATAAAAATTTAATTTAAGAGGTTTTTAAGTTTAAGAAGGGTAGTTAGGTAAGTTTTTAATAGCTTTTAGATCAAAATAATATTACCATCGAATCCGGAAGGTCTAGAAACCTTCCGTTAGACGATATGAGGTGTATTAGAAATTTTGAAGTATTTTGAGGTTTTAAACTCATTTTGGAGGGAATTCATAAAATAAGGAATTTGAAACTATCTCAGTATTCTGGCCATAAATTTTTAGTTTGATGTTCGATTGATCTGATTCTTATAGCATTAAATAGTAGACTTTAAGAGCTACAAAAGTGTAATTCATAAAAATTTCAGAATTGGCCTCTAACTGGATCAAAACTAGGTTGGAAGTTTGGGGAAAAAGTTGGGTTTGTTCGAATGGAAGTGCAATATTAAAAATCCTTATTAGGGTGAAAGGTAGATACTGAAAGTAGGAGCCATTTTAATAGAGATTTTCCCTTTGAACGAAAACTCAATTTGGGCCTCAATCAAGGTTCGCTATTTCGATCAATTTTTAACCTATATATAAATACCCTAGGGATGCACTTTAGGGTTTATTGACATGCTTTTCAACCTTAAGGAGTCTTGGAAAGAAGAAGAGGAGGAAGAAAACTTGATTGGGCTAGATCTTGAGGGGATCAATGCTTAGGCAATCACACAAAACAATATAGAAATAATTTTCTCTGGATTTAAGGTAGGGTTTCTATCCCTTTCCTATTCATTAAGGCTAGGAATTATTTATATGTTATTTTTGATTCAATTCCACACACACATATATATATATATACACACACACACACACACTCTAGATCTATAACTCGTGTGAATTTCTTTCAAAAGCATGATTCGTTTTCTTAGAAAAATACCTGATTTACATTCATGTTTTTGTTATTGAAGTTTCCTATATTTGGAGAATTGTAGAACTATGATTTGTGGTATACATGGATTTGATTAAAAATTATGAACAATATCTCTTGTATGGATGAGTGATGATGAACTTTGATATACTAAAACTTATATCGCAGAATGTTTAAATGTGTTTTTTTACCTTGAGGGTTTCGAAGGGTTCTTATTATTCATAATGGGCTGTTGGTTCATTACGGGGTTACAAACCACTATTCATTCCTGGAAATCGAGGTTGAGGGTTAGTATATTACTACTAAGAAGATTTTGTTAAATACTGATGCATCAGTATACTCGTTTCCTAAAACGTTGTCACCCTACGAGAATTGCTTTGTTGGTGATGTGTTTGTAGTAGACTAGATATATTCAGTGTGTGAATTCTGACAAATCAATATACATACATGAGATATTCCAGATATGAGCTATTGTTTACTCAATGATCCATTCCATAATGAATTTTCCTTACATGTATCAAAAACTTGAGATCGTTATTAAATGTCACATGTTTTACTTCAAAAACTATATATGTTATTTTATAAATTGAGACTTACCTATTTCAATTATTTCTAAACCTTGTTTAGCTTTAGAAAAGTTTTCCTACTAGGCTAGTTTTGCTCACCGATTCCTTTAACATTTTTTAGATTTAGTTGTTGAGGAGGATGCAAACTTAGGTGAGAATACAGATTGAAAGGTGGAAGAGGATCAGAATTTGGGTCCTTATTTTAAGGTGTAGATATTGATTCATTAGTTTGTTATTCTTATCGAGTGTTTGATAATTCAGATTCATGAGTTTTGATTCGTTTTAACGGTGTTGTTCTACGAGGGGTAAACCAATGTGGATCTTCCCTCATGATTATACACATAGAGCAATAAACATTTTACCTGGAAGGGGGTGAATAGATTTTTCAATTTTGGCCCAATAGATAATCAACAAAAATCTAAACCCTTTTCCCACAAAGATTTAGAAAATAATTTGACAACCTCTTTAGTCACCACAACCCATTTTGCACATGATGATTGATTAAATTAATTCACTTATAATCAATCTCGCAACGATCCCAAATTTCAAACCCAATTTGCACACTATGGTTGAATAGATATCAATCAATCAAATCAAAAAATATAAACCGCACATGTGTGCTAACAATCAAAAGTGCGTACAATAAATAATAAAGAACACAAGTGATTTGTTGACGCGAAAACCCTCCTCGAAAAAAACCGCAGAGACCTTAGTTCACCAAAGCCTAATCTGCTACTCTCTAAGTCAACATACAAGTACTCAAGTCTTATACGTTAACCAATATCATAGTTAGATGTTTCATTCCTTATTTTATCTCTGCCAAAGTCCCTTATTTGACATCTAGTGTAGCTTCACTTGGACCTCCCCATCGCATGGTTCATCTAGGCCTCGAGCAATTATGGGCATGCCAATGATCCCCAGTATGAACACACCAATGGGTTTGGTTTAGACCATAAAGATTTTCAACACCAAGTTGTGAGGTTTGGTAGTGGTAACCTTTGGATTTAGGGATCTAGGTTAGTGATGGAAGCTCTTAAAGTAGAATGAGTGTTTTCTCACTTAGAAATCTCACAAGAGGCTTAGTCTAGCTATAAGAAAGGCTCTCCCTATTTATAAGTCCAAAATAAGGTTAGTTTTAGTAAATAAGAAAACACAGATTCGTGTACGACCGCTTGATCAGTGGGAGGGTAGTTGGCACTGGAATGAAAATTTTGTTTTCATCCTGTCCAAGAGCAACACCATTTGATTAACCATGAGCATCGCTCGAGCGACCATGAAGGACTGCTCGAGCTCACTTGCCTAATTCCCTAAGTCATAAAGAGACTGCTCTAGCCAAGGCTAACAAGCATAGATCAGTCCTACTGGTTTTGAAGCACAATATCAAGCAAAAACTAGTCCACTTAAGCATTAAAGGGTGTTTCTCAAGTGAGATCCTATAATGGCTCAATTTATGTTTTCAAAACATAAAATTTTTTAGAAAAAATTTTCTTTTGAGATCACATCATAAAATCCATGCCGTTAAAAGAAAGTTTTGTACTCGAAACATATTCCTTGACTTAGTCTACATAATCCAATTCCATTTTCATCCTGCTCATCTTAAGTTAAAAGTAACTAAAGGTTTATCGAAGGTGTCTATGTCATTACCTTTGTCCAAAGCATAAAGGTGCATATAGAAGTTGAATAATACTGCATTTATGCTTGATCTCCTCCTTTCAATGACAATTTCGGATTTTCAACTTGATAACATCATAACCATGTTAAAGGTTGAGATTTATAATAGACTTAGTCAATTACAAAATGTGATCTAACAAAAGGATTAATCATTTTTATTGGGATTTTCTAGATGCAAACAGTTGATGGTTGACTTATGTTTTTGGGGATTTCTAGTGAGAAGATATTGAATATTATTATTTTGCTTTATTTAATGATATTATTAGTCATGCTCTCATGATTTTAAAGGTTGTTAGTTAGATTATGTTTATTTATGAATTTGGGGTGAGAAATTTAGGTTGCAGCATAGACCCTCCTCTTCCCCCTCTATTTAGCAGTCCATGAAGAAATGCATTTTGAACATCAAGTTGGTGAATTGGCCATGTGGTGGTATGCTAGACCACTAGGTTGAACGCTTCGATATAATCTAACCAAGCTACTAGTAAAAACCACTAACAAAAAGGCAGGATTTATAGTGTCCCACCAAACCAATGGATTTCCATTTAACCCAATAAACCCAATTGTTGGATAGAATGTTTATATTTGAATTTGGTGGAGCAAGACAAGTGTTAGAATCATATTTGTAATTGGCTAACTTCGTGAAGTTTATTTTCGTAAATTTTAACTTATTCCATGATCATGATGCTACAATGTCAAAGATTCGAAAATGTCAAATGAAATGATGAGTTCAAGCTACAAAAACNTTTTTTTTGTAAATTTTAACTTATTCCATGATCATGATGCTACAATGTCAAAGATTCGAAAATGTCAAATGAAATGATGAGTTCAAGCTACAAAAACACATCAGAGAGTCTCCATATGCACCTTCATGCTTAGGGAAAAAGTAATGACCTTAGAGATCCTAACAACTTTGGCGTAACTTTAGACCTAGGTTAGATAGATTAAAATGGAATCGGTGATTGATTTGTTAATGATTCTTAAGTGTTCTTCAAAGAAAATTTTTTATAAACCTTTATTGAGTTTTAAAAACATAGATTTGAGTCATTAATCATATCTTACTTGAGCAACAACCTTTAGAACTAAAGGGAACAAGTTTTTGCTTGGTTTCTAGCTTAAAAATTAGTAGGGACCACCCTCTACGCTCTTCCCTCTAGCTAAAGTAATCTTTGAACACTTAGGGATAAAATCAAAAAAGGTTGAATGAGTGGACAGTGCTAATTGCCTTCTAGGTCACTTGAGTGGTCTTTGCTCTACTGTTGTGGTTTGATTTCTTATCTCATTTTAGCACCAACTGCCAACTCACTGGTCGAGCATTTTTTTCGCAAATTTTAGTTTACATGGTCCTTAAGATTAACCCTATTATGAACCTATGATAGAGGGGAAGTCTTCCTGTGTTAGAGTAAGCCTTTTGAGAGAAAAATCTGCTTATCTAGCACCTTTAGATGTTGAATAAGAACCCTAGATCCAAAGGCAAAACACACCTTGATTCTCTAATCCATCCTCATACCTTAGAGANTTTTCATCCTGTCCAGGAGCAACACCATTTGATTAACCATGAGCATCGCTCGAGCGACCATGAAGGACTGCTCGAGCTCGCTTGCCTAATTCCCTAAGTCATAAAGAGACTGCTCTAGCCAAGGCTAACAAGCATAGATCAGTCCTACTGGTTTTGAAGCACAATATCAAGCAAAAACTAGTCCACTTAAGCATTAAAGGGTGTTTCTCAAGTGAGATCCTATAATGGCTCAATTTATGTTTTCAAAACATAAAATTTTTTAGAAAAAATTTTCTTTTGAGATCACATCATAAAATCCATGCCGTTAAAAGAAAGTTTTGTACTCGAAACATATTCCTTGACTTAGTCTACATAATCCAATTCCATTTTCATCCTGCTCATCTTAAGTTAAAAGTAACTAAAGGTTTATCGAAGGTGTCTATGTCATTACCTTTGTCCAAAGCATAAAGGTGCATATAGAAGTTGAATAATACTGCATTTATGCTTGATCTCCTCCTTTCAATGACAATTTCGGATTTTCAACTTGATAACATCATAACCATGTTAAAGGTTGAGATTTATAATAGACTTAGTCAATTACAAAATGTGATCTAACAAAAGGATTAATCATTTTTATTGGGATTTTCTAGATGCAAACAGTTGATGGTTGACTTATGTTTTTGGGGATTTCTAGTGAGAAGATATTGAATATTATTATTTTGCTTTATTTAATGATATTATTAGTCATGCTCTCATGATTTTAAAGGTTGTTAGTTAGATTATGTTTATTTATGAATTTGGGGTGAGAAATTTAGGTTGCAGCATAGACCCTCCTCTTCCCCCTCTATTTAGCAGTCCATGAAGAAATGCATTTTGAACATCAAGTTGGTGAATTGGCCATGTGGTGGTATGCTAGACCACTAGGTTGAACGCTTCGATATAATCTAACCAAGCTACTAGTAAAAACCACTAACAAAAAGGCAGGATTTATAGTGTCCCACCAAACCATTGGATTTCCATTTAACCCAATAAACCCAATTGTTGGATAGAATGTTTATATTTGAATTTGGTGGAGCAAGACAAGTGTTAGAATCATATTTGTAATTGGCTAACTTCGTGAAGTTTATTTTCGTAAATTTTAACTTATTCCATGATCATGATGCTACAATGTCAAAGATTCGAAAATGTCAAATGAAATGATGAGTTCAAGCTACAAAAACACATCAGAGAGTCTCCATATGGACCTTCATGCTTAGGGAAAAAGTAATGACCTTAGAGATCCTAACAACTTTGGCATAACTTTAGACCTAGGTTAGATAGATTAAAATGGAATCGGTGATTGATTTGTTAATGATTCTTAAGTGTTCTTCAAAGAAAATTTTTTATAAACCTTTATTGAGTTTTAAAANGCACCTTCATGCTTAGGGAAAAAGTAATGACCTTAGAGATCCTAACAACTTTGGCGTAACTTTAGACCTAGGTTAGATAGATTAAAATGGAATCGGTGATTGATTTGTTAATGATTCTTAAGTGTTCTTCAAAGAAAATTTTTTATAAACCTTTATTGAGTTTTAAAAACATAGATTTGAGTCATTAATCATATCTTACTTGAGCAACAACCTTTAGAACTAAAGGGAACAAGTTTTTGCTTGGTTTCTAGCTTAAAAATTAGTAGGGACCACCCTCTACGCTCTTCCCTCTAGCTAAAGTAATCTTTGAACACTTAGGGATAAAATCAAAAAAGGTTGAATGAGTGGACAGTGCTAATTGCCTTCTAGGTCACTTGAGTGGTCTTTGCTCTACTGTTGTGGTTTGATTTCTTATCTCATTTTAGCACCAACTGCCAACTCACTGGTCGAGCATTTTTTTCGCAAATTTTAGTTTACATGGTCCTTAAGATTAACCCTATTATGAACCTATGATAGAGGGGAAGTCTTCCTGTGTTAGAGTAAGCCTTTTGAGAGAAAAATCTGCTTATCTAGCACCTTTAGATGTTGAATAAGAACCCTAGATCCAAAGGCAAAACACACCTTGATTCTCTAATCCATCCTCATNTTTGCAAATTTTAGTTTACATGGTCCTTAAGATTAACCCTATTATGAACCTATGATAGAGGGGAAGTCTTCCTATGTTAGAGTAAGCCTCTTGAGAGAAAAATCTGCTTATCTAGCACCTTTAGATGTTGAATAAGAACCCTAGATCCAAAGGCAAAACACACCTTGATTCTCTAATCCATCCTCATACCTTAGAGAAGAAGGCCTAGATTGGGAGATCCAACCAAACCCATTGGAGTGTGTGCATACCAGGAGTCTTGGGTGCGACCTCTGATTGCTCGAGGCTTAAACAAAGCGTGCGATGGAAAGTTCAAGTGAAGATATCCATAACTTCAGTTGATGTCTATGATAGAGAGGTTTATTGAATGAAATAAGTTTCTAACCACGATTTTGGTTAAAGTATAAGACTCGCGTAATTGTAAACTGACTTTGAAATAATGGATTAGACTTTGATGAACCCCGAGTGGTTTCCCATGATTTTTTTCCAAGGACGGTTTCCACGTTAATAAATTACTTGTGTTATTTATTATTTTTATTGTACACATTTACAATTTGATGCACACACGGGTACTATGTATTTGATGTATTGATTAATTGAGCATTCATATTATACATGGTGGTTTGGTTGGTTGTTACTTGCCTTGAATTGGATCTTTGTGACAGATTGAGTGTTAATCATAAAATTGACAAATCCATCACATCATTCTTCCTGATATTTTGGATTGTTCTTGGGTAAAAGGGGTTCTCAACTTTCATTGTTTGATTAATATGAGAAGAGCTAATTGTGATAGAATTAGATTATAAATTGGTGTTTGTTTGAGCGAATTAAAATTAACCTACTCACACGCACCTTTAGGATGCATCTTAATCCCACATGTTTCATTGTGAGAGACGATCCATTCAGCGTAAGGGTAACATTTATCCTTACAACCATGTTTCATTTTGTTGAAGTGCGGCAAATTTTGAACACATTGTCTTACGCCATTCAAAGGACTTGCTAGCTACTGTGAAGGAAGATAACTCCATTTGACTAGGCGATACATGAACAGTGAGAGCATACTTCAAATTAAATTTGCTATTTTTGTCTTGGGTTCGAGCAAGCATTGGATGTGTGTAACAAGGGGGCTGGATAGAGATTGAAGTTGATGACACAACATGCGTAGACAAACTTGGCTAGTCAGATGAACAAGAAACAAGGGAAGAGGGTAGGGCAGTTGCCACTACGAGGAGGTGCATTGAAGCACCATCGGCTGTTGAGATAGACCATTGGGAGTGGTCTATTGGTGAAGATAATGGTGGCTATGGTTGTAACAAAGGAAAATGGGATATTTGGATGCCGGTCCTCCTATGTGAACTTATTTGGTGATAAGTCTATTAATTTGTTTAATATTAAGTCCATTTTGATCTTCATTGTCCAAAATATCCCCAGTTGTTATATTTAATTAAAACAAATTAGAAAACTAGCAACCCCTAAATTTTAGGAGTTTGACTAATATTAAAATTTTATCTCTCTCATATCTATCTATATCCATATATATAATAGCACTAATTATTTCTCTCTCATATATATATATAGTAACATCAAAAAAATGATAACTGATAATGATGAGATTTTGGGTCTAGGCCGCCATAATTAAAGCGCCTAGGAAACCACTGCTCGCGTAATAGCCCAAATAGAGCATCCACAGCCTGTCCACACCAAGAATAGAGTGGACTGAGCCCAAACCGAAAGGCCAACGGTACTAGTGGACCTAGATTTCAGCCCAACCCCAGTCCAGCTCGGCCCAATGCCTGTCTTAAAGCGTCTTCACTGCGCCACGTGCCCTAAGGACAATGAGACCATTTCTGACACCCATAACAAACACACACTCCCTGGAACTGAGTGTGTTGGCGTGCATAACCATTCAAAGACTGTGGGCTTAGTGGCATCACATGGCAAAAATCACTGTAGGACAAAAGAGGGCCCACATAATCAACAGAAAGGAGGAAGGTGTAGCAAGAAACCCTAAAAGGGTTACTTGTATAAATAGGATACTGTTTTGCTACGATGAAGGATCATCTCTTTCAATCTCTCTCTCGAGTCATGAGCATAGTTCTAGTTTAACTGAACATTATTCTTGTAAAGGCTCTGAGCCAGCAACACCATTGTAATCTCCAGAAATCGAGTAATATATAACCCCAAGGAGCAATAGACTCCCTTACAGTGGACGTAGCCTTAGTCTCTCGGCTAAGGTAAACCACTTTCATTGTGTTCTTGACTTCCCCTTACTGTTCTATTCATTTATATTATGTATATTTATTCTGAATCCCCTCTGGGCCAACTGGTCACGATTCCAAACTTAGGCTAGTAATTCCGGACACCATCAGTTCAGTTTGGCGCCATTTGTGGGAAACGATTTTCATCGTTTTCTTAAAACTTTCTTATATCCTTGTTAGTTTGATGGTTTCGACCCAGAATATGAGTAAATATCATGCCAATCCCCAGGTTCACCAAAAATTACCAGAGAACTTTTCAGCCCCCGAAGCGGACGTCAAGAACCACCCCTGGTAATAGACCTCCCTTCGCTCAACAAATTGGAAGCTTATCTTCGAACCACGATGCAACTGATAAAGCAAAACTAAGAGCTGATGACATGGATACAGACACACCAACTTCCGCAATTTCCACCAGTCCCTCAAGAGCCTCCTCCACCTCCAGCACACACACGACATTCCTCCTTAAGAATGCCAAGCCCTGCATAATGGAGTCACGGAGCTTCATGAGCACAGCCACTCTAGAGAAAACCTCCGGAGGAGACATTTGGAGGAACACACTAAAGATAAAGCCCACAGTCAAACCAAAGCCGCCAACCGAGAAGACAGACTCTTCCCCCACCAGATGCCATGGATCACCTTTTGGAGCAAAGATTTCACGAGCTACAACGAGATCTGGGTAACATGAAAGAAGTGGTTAAGGGGAAGACTCTTGACACCATTGATGCTCTGGTCCAGCAAACCGAGTGACCGTTCGCTCTAGAGATCCTTCACTTCCCCCTCCCTCAGAAATTTCGGATGCCATCGATAGAGGCATTCGACGAGACCAAAGCCTGCCAAATTCACGACAATTTGTCGCACTGCCCGTTGGAGCAGTTCACGCCCGTGGTCAGCCCCTGGCCTTTCCAACAATGGGGGTTAGATATTTTGGGACCCCTACCGATTGAGGTCGGACAATGCAAATTCGTCATGGTTGTAGTGGATTATTTCACAAAGTGGGCTGAAGCCGAGTCGTTGGCTAGGATCACATAGAAGGTCGAGAACTTTGTTTGAAAATATATTGTCTGTCGTCTCGGTGTCCCTAGGGTGTTGGTTTCAGATAATGGGAAGTTTGATAATTCGGCATTCATGAGTTTTTATGCCGAGCTGAGAATCAAAAATTACTTCTCAGCACCCACACATCCGCAATCCAATAGCAAGTCGAGGTCACCATCAGAACCATTAAGCTTGCGCTAAAGACAAGATTGGAAGCATCAAAGTCTCAATGGGTGGATCTTATCCCTACAGTACTGTGGGCATACCGAACAACTGTTTAAACTGTAACTGATGAGACTCCCTTCAACCTTGCATACGGGATAGAGGCAATAGCCCCAGTCGAGGTCGGCTTGCCTTCTACAAGAGTCGAACTCTTCGATCTCGAGCAGAATGAGAGATCATTAATGGTCAACCTCGACCTTCTAGACAAAAAAAGAGATGAAGTGTTGCAACGGATATTTTCGTACCAGAGGAGCACAGCTAGATACTAAAACAAGCGGGCGAGGAGAAGAAGTTTCAAACCATATGACTTGGTGCTAAAAAAACTACTTCTAGCCAAGAAGGATCCAGCCCATGGAAAGCTCGGGCCTAACTGGGAAGGGCCCTATATTGTGAAAAGAGTAATGAAATCAATGAAATTTTTAAAGCCCCATTTCTGAGATCAATGAAATTTTCAAAGTTCTCATGAAACAGAGAGTTTGCACTAACTTTCAGCCTACGAGATCTTCAGCTCGGAATAGCCGCGAGCTCTTCAGCCGCACAAATCAACTAGGTTTTTCAGCTAAAGAGCTCTTCAGCTCAAAAAGCCACAAGCTCTTCAGCCATGCAAATCGACTAAGTTTTTTAGCCTACAAGATTTTCAGCTTAGGAAAAGAGCTCTTCAACTCGAAAAAATCGTAAGCTCTTTAGTTGTGCAAATCGACTAGGCTTTTCAGCCTACGAGCTTTTCAACTCGGGAAAAGAGCTCTTCAGCTTGAAAAAATCGCATAAATTGACTAGGCTTTTTAGCCTACGAGTTTTTCAGCTCGGGGAGAGAGCTTTTCAGCTCGAAACAACTGCGAGCTCTTCAGTCGCGCAAATCAACTTGGTTTTTCAACCTATGAGCCCTATATTATGAAAAGGGTAATCCGACCTAGAAACTATGAGTTGCAGACAGAGGAAGGAATGGACTTGCAACACTCTTGGAATACGGATTATCTGAAGCATTACTACCAATAAAAGTCTTCTCAAAACCACTATAACAGAGAGAAAGAAAACCATTTTAAAGCCCCAATTCTGAGATCAATGAAATTTCCAAAGTTCTCATGAAATATAGAGTTTGCACTAAGTTTCAGCTTACAAGCTCTTTAGCTCGAAACAGTCGCGCAAATCGATTAGGCCTTTCAACCTACAAGTTTTTCAGCTCGGGAAGAGAGCTCTTCAACTTGAAAAAGCCGCGAGCTCTTCAGCCGCGCAAATCGACTAGTCTTTTAAGCCTAAAAGCTTTTCAGCTCAGGTTTCAGCTCGAGAAGAGAACTCTTCAACTCAAAAAAATCGCGAGCTTTTCAACCGCACAAATCGACTAGGTTTTTCAGCCTACAAGCTTTTCTGCTCGGGAAGAGAGCTCTTCAGCTCAAAAAAGCTGTGAGCTTTTCAGCAACGCAAATTGACTAGGATTCTCAGCCTACAAGCTTTTCAGCTCGGGAAGAGAGCTGAGCTCTTCAGCTGCGTAAATCAACTAGGCTTTTCAGCCTACGAGCTTTTTAGCTCGGGAAAAGAGCTTTTCAGCTCAGAATAGTCATGAGCTCTTTAACCGTGCAAATCGACTAAGCTTTTCAACCTACGAGCTTTTTAGCTGGGAAAAGTCGCGAGCTCTCCAGCTGCGCAAATTGACTAGGATTTTCAGCCTACGAACTGAACTTGTCAACTCAGGAAGAGAGCACTACAGCTCAAAAAAGCCGTGCATATTGACTAGGCTTTTTAGCCTACAAGCTTTTCAGCTCGGGAAGTGAGCTCTTCAACTTAAAAAATTCGTGAGCTCTTCAGCCGCGCAAATTGACTAGGCTTTTCGACCTACAAGCTATTCAACTTGAAAAAGTCGTGAGCTCTTCAGCCGCACAAATCGACTAGGTTTTTCAGCCTATGAGATTTTCAACTCGGGAAGAGAGCTTTTCGGCTCGAAAAAGACATGAGCTCTTTAGTTGCACAAATCAACCAAGCTTTTCAGCCTACATGTTTTTTAGCTCAGACGTCGACATGGCATTCACAAAGTCATCGAAGTTATCATTGCAAATAAAAATAGGAGAATTTTTTGATTAACATCCAAAGAAACATCCATATTACAAGTAAAAGAAATGATCTAACTCCCCCCTTACTGGCCCTTTCAGTTTGGAGTTACCCCTTCTCCAGTTGGGCATTTACAGCTAGGAGACGAGAGTTCTCCTCCTTCAAAGCATTCCTATCTCTTTCAACCTCAGCTAGCCACTTTTTAAGGAGCTCTACCTCAATAGACAAGGACCTCTTCCCATGAGAAGAGCTTGATGACTGAGATGTTGAGTCTCCCCCGACGCTTCCAAGAAGAAGTGGCTTCATCTCCCTCTAGTTTGGTAGAAGAAGAGTCAAAATCGAAGAAAGAAGGGGCGAACTTTGGGATGGCATCTAAAGCAGCCACCAAACTACCCCCCAATTCTGAACCAAATCAGGTTCTGAGGAGTGATCAGAGCGAAATAGGGAATCGGGTCGGTATCTACCACTTGGCAGACATTGAGCATTTCTTCCATGGTCAGGTTGGGGGTACCTGCGTAGCACAGCCTAGACACGGTCAAAGTCAATTCGACATTTGTGAGCTAGTGTTAGCAAATCAGGGGTCGATAAAATGCATAACTATGTACCTCTGTCATGAGCGCGCCAATGCTGCCTTTTGGTGGTCTCTTAAGAGCACTCAGTAACAAAAAAGAAACGATGGATCCACCCCTCCATGGAGTTAGGGATGCCAGGAATCTGTGGGGAGAAAAAGGTTCGCCTCCAAATGAAGCAACTAAAACAAGGAGGAAAATCAAAGGACAGTTCAAAAAAGTAAAAGAACTCGACGACAGTGGGAAAGTCACTGAAGCCTTGCAAGCGCAAAAAAATGAAGAAGCTGACAAGAGCGGCCCACCCCTCTGGGGAAAGGAGGGATGGGCATAACCCATGGAAAGACAAAACCCACCCAAAGTCAGGGTGGATAGGGAGGCAAAGGCTCATCTCAAATGAGCCTTCAAAGAAACAAACCTCTCGTTGATGTATTTCTTTTCCTTCTAATCTGTTAAAGAAAAAAAACTAGTAGTTAAATTTTGTAACTATTAATTGAAAGAAGGGTGGTTCATGTCTTATAGGCAACTTTTGTCTGCCCTTTATAGATTTATATTGAGGAGCATCGAGGCTTGTACTTGAACTACTTTGTGATGCATTTTCCATAGCTGCCACCTGACCATGAAATGTATAAAGGTTAATGTTAATAAAAATAAATCAATTACAGATAAAAAAATTTGTTTCCACAAAACACTAACTGGAAAATTATTTGCATAATGTGGAGGGGCTGTGTCTACACAACTTGATTTATCTACGCCACTGGATGGTGTGACCACCTTGCACTTCCTCTTGTTGTGACCAGCTTGACCACAAGTTCCACATATGATTGCTTTGTACTTCCTTCTCAACATCACACCATTTGCAGTTCATAACTCTCCTTCCTTTTGCCTTCTTGGGCCTACCAAGTCTTNGCAAGGAACCCAAGCGCGCCAGTGCTGCCTTTTGGTGGTCTCTCAAGAGCACTCAGTAACAAAAAAGAAACGATGGGTCCACCCCTCCATGGAGTTAGGGATGCCAGGAATCTGTGGGGAGCAAAAGGTTCGCCTCCAAATGAAGCAACTAAAACAAGGAGGAAAATCAAAGGACAGTTCAAAAAAGTAAAAGAACTCGACGACAGTGGGAAAGTCACTGAAGCCTTGCAAGCGCAAAAAAATGAAGAAGCTGACAAGAGCGGCCCACCCCTCTGGGGAAAGGAGGGATGGGCATAACCCATGGAAAGACAAAACCCACCCAAAGTCAGGGTGGATAGGGAGGCAAAGGCTCATCTCAAATGAGCCTTCAAAGAAACAAACCTCTCGTTGATGTATTTCTTTTCCTTCTAATCTGTTAAAGAAAAAAAACTAGTAGTTAAATTTTGTAACTATTAATTGAAAGAAGGGTGGTTCATGTCTTATAGGCAACTTTTGTCTGCCCTTTATAGATTTATATTGAGGAGCATCGAGGCTTGTACTTGAACTACTTTGTGATGCATTTTCCATAGCTGCCACCTGACCATGAAATGTATAAAGGTTAATGTTAATAAAAATAAATCAATTACAGATAAAAAAATTTGTTTCCACAAAACACTTACTGGAAAATTATTTGCATAATGTGGAGGGGCTGTGTCTACACAACTTGATTTATCTACGCCACTGGATGGTGTGACCACCTTGCACTTCCTCTTGTTGTGACCAGCTTGACCACAAGTTCCACATATGATTGCTTTGTACTTCCTTCTCAACATCACACCATTTGCAGTTCATAACTCTCCTTCCTTTTGCCTTCTTGGGCCTACCAAGTCTTGTGGTTTGATTAGGGGGAATGAGAATGGCATAATCTATTTTTGGCCACAATTCCTTCCCATTACTAGGACTCATTAGTTGATTGTAACACTTGAGGAATGTTTCAACCTTGTACCAATCAGCCATATGATCCTCCGCTGACAAACCTAAATAGTTGAAGGCAGACAAAACTTGTTTACAGGAGATTCTTGTTAAGTCCCACTTTCTACAACTACAAGTCCTATTTTTTATGTTGATTGTTGTTTGGTCTCCACTCATCCCAAGAACTTCAAACTTCTCATCCCCATTCCATATAGGAATGAAAGCTGGCGACTCAATTTTAATTGCTTCTAATATCTTTTGAATCCTAGGATAAATGGATCCTTTATACTTCTTAATTGAATCCCTTTGTCGATGTATTCTTTCCATAAGCCAAACCCTTATTGTTTCAAGCATTGTTAAGATGGGTTTGTCCCTAGCCTCTACAATACAAACATTGAAGGTCTCACACAAATTATTGAGTAGCATGTCACATTTGGGCAATGTCCTAAAATTGGACCACCTTTCACACAACCATTGATAGCAGATTCATCAACACTTTGTAACTCCTCCATGAAATTACGAAAGTCAACAATTCTTAAGCATTAGTCGTCCTCCATAATAAGTCCTTCAAAGCTAAGCCCTTATGCTAAACTTTGAAGTTGTTATACAAGTGTTTCACACAAAACCTATATTCTGAATTTGGAAAAAAAAAGTCTTAACTGCATTAAGTATTCCCTACATGTACAATTGGAGGAGTAAATGAGTCGTAGATAATATACACAGCCTCTTTCTTTGACTGCGAAGCCCTATAAGAGAATCATGCTACCTCTTCCTCTTTCTTTCTCTCTTAGTACTCTCAAAATGTCTCAGCTAAAGTTGATTGGATTCAAGCACCAAGGTGGTGTTGTGTGCAATTCACATGATAGATTACCTTGTTCATTTACAACCTTACCCTTCTATGTTATCACGTGTTTTACATGTGATCAAAAGTAAACAGTAAATTTAATGGCAGTTAGGTGTTGGACCTAATTGCTTCCGCTTTATTTCTTTTAGGGTACAATATGAGAATTTTTATCTTTCAGAGTACAAAGTGAGAATTTAGCAATCTTTCAAGGTGCAAAGTGAAATTTTCCCTTAATCTTGAGTGTTTATTGTTGCTACCTTCATGTAGCATGGATCAACCCATCAAAAACTGATCCTAAAACACTTCGAAAAGAAACAAATCACTACTAACCATGGGCACGAGCAGGGGCGAAGGGAGCTTTGGTCCAGGGTGGGCAAGTGCCCCCCCTCAAAAAAAAATTTATTACCTAAGTATATATATTATATATTTGTATAATATATTATTGTGTCCACCCAAAATCAAAGATAAAAATGGTGGGCCCACATTATTTATCCAAAAAAATAAAAAAACTAAGTCCATTTAAAACAAAAAAAAAAATTGGCCCACCACTAAGTACACAAATCTATTAAAAAATCAAATCTTTGGCTCACCACTATCTACTCAAACCTATTAAAAAACAAAACTTATGACCCAGACCCACCATCAATTTCACAAAGCATAGCACACCACCCAAACCTACCTATCATATCTTTCTTCTCTCTCTCTCTCTCTCTCTCTCTTAATCGAGACACACACATTCACATTGCACAATACACAACACACAAAATAAATTAATTTTTATTAAATTCTGAATTAATTAGGCTTGTTAATTTTCTATTTTTTTGTATATTTTATTTTTTAACCCTAATTTAAATTTTAGTGCATTTTTCCCTTATTTGAATTTTTATGCCTTTATTCCTAATTTGATTTTTTTTTTTGTGCATTTTGCCTAAAAATATTTTCTTATTTTTTATGCTTGAATTAGNTGTTCTCATTGATAAATCATGTGACGTATCAACAAATGAGCAAATGACTATTGTGTTGTGATTTATGGACAAGAAGGGACATGTAGTTGAACACGTTATAGGTTTTTAACATGTTACTAATACTAGTGCTCTCTCACTTAATGTAGCTATTGAAGATTTATTTGACATACATGGGTTGANGGCAAGAAAAAGTATTTTTCGGTAACTCTCAATTCGAACCTATTTTTAATACTTTGAATGATATTGCTTAGATTTATTAAAATTAAGAATTTGATACTTTTATGCATTTATACTTGTGTTTGCTTCCTAATACAATATCTCCTTAAGAATGCTAGCGATAAAATTGACAAAATAGTTTTTTTAATTAATTGCAAAAGTGGATGTATAAACTCATTCTCTTGAATAATTTTTTGAAACAGTCATGGAGAAGTACTTCAAGAAAAAGTCTAAGTCANATGCATATGCATATTATGTCTATTGTTTTTCTCATCAATTGTAATTAGCTATTGTGACCGTTGCAAAGAATCATATTCAAATCGCGATTCTTTTCAACTTGGTTGCTAATATTGTGAATGTTGTGGGAATCTCATGTAAATGACGAGATATTTTTAGGGAGAAACAAGCGAGTAGAGTTATTGAATTACTCGATAATGAGGAGCTTTCAAGTGGGAGAGGCCTAAATCAGAAAACTAATCTTAAACGTGCTCAAGAANTCTTCAAAGAAAAATCATATATATATATATTAATTTGACGGATCTTCCATTGGATCTTGAACTAGTGCCTCTGATTATGGATTATAATCCTAATGAGCTAGACTAAATTCATAGAGCTTGTCTACAAAAGGGTTCTTGTCAACCTTGGGACCATAATTTTTCACAAAAAAAATTTGGTGTTAAAGTACGACGGTTTAACAAAACTTGGTTTTCTCATTTTGCCTATGCTATTATCTTTTTAAATCAGATATGAGAGAACAATCAAGTGGCGAAACCTTTGTTAGCTCAGGCTTTTTAAATTGGAAGAGAATAGAGAAGTTCCAAATGCATGTTGGAGGCATTATTAGNTGCCCAATTTTTTCCGAAATAATTTCTTTACTAGAGCTCATGATACTTTTTAATTAGTTGGATAGTTATATTATTGATATGCACTCTAATATTGAGTTTTCAAATCTGTTAGGGATTGGAGATCTTGCTCAGAAAATGGTTGAGGCAAAAACAAATGTGGTATATCCATTGGTCTACTTACTTGTGACATTAGCATTGCTCTTACCAGTTGTGCCTACCATAGTAAAGAGAGCATTTTCGGCTATGAAGATTGTGAAAAATCAATTGCATAATCGAATGGGCGATCAATAGATGACAAAAAACTTGATTGTATGCATAGATAAAGACATTTCGATCGCATGGATAATGATGTTATCATGTAATGCTTTCAAAATATGAAATTACATCAAGGTCAATTATAAAAGACTACAATTAGTCTCATTTTTTTGTAAAGGGGTCTAATTAGAATTTCATTTTGTAGATTTTTTTTTGTTTTTATACCCCATGTATATCAGCTTTTGGCCCTTTTTGTCAATAAAATTTTAGGTATTATATTGGATTTAAAAAATTTAAGTGTCTTTAACATCAATCCTTAAGAAGACAAAATTTTAAACTTGTAGTTAGTGTCCCACATATAAATTCTTGGCTTCGCCCTGGGCATGAGTACAAGACTAAATAAGGGCAGAGGTATTGATGATACTTATGTGGCAGCAAGAGCATTACTTTGGCTTATTTTACTGATAATATCTACAATTTGAAGTACAAAATAATTTTGGATTTTTTTTTTAAAATCAAATTAGATGGATATCTAGCAGGGGCGGCTCAAGCCAATTTAAGGCCTAAAACAGAAACATTAAATAGAGGTTTTTTTTTTTATTTTTAGTATTATTTTTAAAAAAAATTAATTTATTTTAAATTATCTATGTGAGAGGGAGACAAAAGAAGAATGTGTTAATATTGTCAAGAAAGATGTTTCAATTTTTGTTTTTATTTTTTACCACAGAAAGGGAGAGAGAGTGTTTAATTTCAACTTTTGTTTTTATTTTTTATTTTTTTACCGGAGAGAGAGAGGGAGAGAGAAAGAAAGTGAGTGGGAGTAAATATGAGTTAACTTTTGAGTATTTTTTATTTTTTTAATTTCTATGTTTTTAATGTTATAGATTGGATTGTAGAACCAAATTATTGAAATAAAAATTTTAATTGGATTTAATTTTTTGGGGCTTTTTTGTAGAGCTTAACATTTAATAAATTTTTTTTGTGGGTTAATGATGTACCTAATATTATGGGGCCTTTTAAAAATATGGGTCTTAAAGCCCATACCTTTTTTTTTTCCATACTATTGGGCCAACCTTGATATCTGATTTTATGACTATAGATAATGGGATATGGATATCTTTTTCAGAACTTATTTGGCTTTAAGTACACATTTTAAAATATTTTCAAATTCTTTTTTAAATGTACTCCATAATTACTCATACCATAAATAGTGCATACCTAATTGACAGCTTTTATATTTTTAATATCTAAATATTAGAATGTGAGACTTTCAAGACTTCTTTTGATATTTGTGTATCATTTAAATTTTAAAATTTCATATATATATGAAAAAAAAAAAAATAGTAACATGTTCAACAAAAAAAAAAAGTTACATCAAACAGTAACACACTTAACAAAAAAATAGTAACATTAAACAGTAGCATACTCAATAAAAAACTTAATTAAAAAATTAATCATTGCAATACAATGACACCATATGTGAGTATTTATTCTGTTGTGGAGTGTCACTCTACAATGATTAAATTTTTGTTGAACATGTTATTGTTTGATATTACTATTTTTTTGTTGAGCATGTTACTAATTTTATTTTTTTTGAGTGTGTTACTGTTTAATATTACTATTTTTTTGTTGAGCATTTTACTGTTTAATATTACTACTAGGGGTAACCCGTGTTTGAAGACACAGTGCAATGTAAGTGAAAAGTGACGGATTTAAAAGGATAGAAATTCAATGTGAATTGTTTTAAGATGAATGTTAGAGACCGTTAGATGAGTCTATTTCAGATCGTCGAATGAACTTATTGAAATCTGTCATATTTAATATTATAGATTTGACACAAATAAAAGTAATATTCTATAATATTTAATCTTCTTGCAAATTTTGTATTTTACTCATTTTTGACTATATATTTCATAATTTTTGAACCAAAGGAAGCTCGAACAAATCATACTAATACTCTAAGGAATCAATTTTAGTTTGCTAATTTTAACAAATTTGGTATGGACTTTTTTTTTGTTATAGTACCCAACTTGTTTGACTCAATTAATTTTCTTTTGCATAAATCATTAAAACGGGTCCAATTAAGAATATCTAAAAAAATATATATATAACATATATAACTAAAAAAATATATATCCAGGTGGTCCTAAACCCCCTCCTCTATCTGCCAATGCTAGAGAGAGAGAGAGCGAGAGAGAGAGAGAGAGAGTGAGTGAAGAGTGAGAAAAGGAAGGTAAAATTCAATGTGAAAGATTTTCAGAGAGATGTTGGTAGTTGTTGAATGAGTTTATTTGAGACCGTCGGATGAACTTATTAAAGTCTTTTCTATTTTATATTATAGAAAAATTGCACGAAATATAATAGAATTGATTTAAAAAAACATTAATTTATATATATGTAATCAAAATTGAACCTTAATTTATATACATGTAATTAAAATCGAGTCAAATCTAATATAAATTAAAATTTTAATTTATCAAAAAACATATTGCCAAAATATGTTTTATCAAAAAAAGTTCTATAAATATCATTTATAAAATATTATTTTTTTAATTAGTACAAGTTATTACAAAATTATTAATTTATAAGAATATATTAGCGTTGGATTTTCTTAAGAGATAAAAAAAATTTGTCTTGAACTTTTGATTCAAGACATGTTAGTTTTAGATAATTAATTAAATAAATAAAATTAAAATTTATTATATTCAATATAAATGTGTTAAGTAGTGCCGTTGTTTTTTTCATTTGTTAAATTAATGAGTTTTTTTTAATCAAAATGTTATTATTATGTTTTATAAAAATTCAAATTGTTACACTACACATATGATATTAATGGCAAATTTAACTCATTTAATTATAATGTTAACAAAAAAAAAAATTATAATGTTAATAAAGGTCCTGTGTTCCAAGATCAGTCATAATTGTTGACCGATTTGAGGAAAAATATTAAGGAAAAAATGGTAATTTATTGATCTTTGGATGAATGAATTTGAGATCGTAGGATGTGTCCAAAATTAGCCGTAATCATTGACCGGTTAGGAGGGAATATTAAGGAAAAAATAATAATTTCTTGATCGTTTGATGAATGAATTTGAGACCGTAAGATAGACTTATTGAAGCCATCCTATTTTATATTATATATTACAAACTCCATATTTTACTCACTTGGCTATGTATTCCATATTTTTTGAACCAAATGAGATTTCAACAAATCAAACCAATACTTTAAATAATCAATTTTAATTTGCTAATTTTAAGAGATTAGTATGAACTTTTTATTTTTGTTCTAGTACCCAATCTGTTTGATCTAATTAATTTTTTTTTTCATAAATCATTGCAATGGGCTCAATTAATCCAAAAAAATATATAAAACTTATATAACTAAAAAAAAATATTTTTTCAGGGTGGCCTCAGACCCCTCCTCCTCTACCATCGCTAGAGAGAAAGAGTGAAGAGTGAGAAGAGGAGGGTAACATTCAATATGAATGATTTTGAGAGAGATTTTGGTGCCCGTTGGATAAATAAATTTTATATTGCAGGATAAGCCTATTGAAATCGCTCTATTTTATATTATGGATATTACAGATAAATCCACGAAATATTATAAAATTGACTTAAAACAAATGTTAATTTATATACATGTAATCAAAATCGAGTTAAATTTAATACAAACTAAAAATTTAATTTATCAAAAAGCATATCGTCAAAATATTTTCTATCAAAAAAAGATCTACAAATATCATTTATAAAATATTATTTTTTTAATTAGTACAAGCTATTACAAAATTATTAATTTAAAAGAATATATTAGTGTTGGGTTTCCTTTAGATATAAAAAAAAATTAGTCTTGAATTTTTGATTCAAGATATGTATAAAATATGTTAGTTTGAGATAATTAATTAAATAAATAAAATTAAAATTAATTATATTCAATATAAATGTGTTAAGTTATGCCCTTATTTTTGTTTTATCTTAAATTGATGAGTTTTTTTTTAATTAAAATGTTATCATTGTGTCTTATATAAATTCCAAATATTACAGTACACATAAGATATTAATGGCTAATTTGATCTATTTAATTATTATGTCAGAGAAAATTATGTATTCTAAGATCAGTTGTAATTGTTGACTTTTTAAGGGGGGAAATATTAAGGAAAAAAATTATAATTTTTTGAGCATTGGATAAATGAATTTGAGACCATAGAATATGTTCCAAAAATCAACTGTAATCGTTGACTATTTGGGGAAGGAAATATTAAGGAAAACAATTGTAATTTTTTGATCGTTGGATGAATGAATTTGAGACCGTAAGATCGACTTGTTGAAACCGCCCTGTTTTATATTATATATATATATATGTGTGTGTGTGTGTGTGTGTATTGATATGACCATAATTTTAATTCTAACACAATTTCTAAGATATGAGTTGTTAATAATAATACAATTTTCAATTAGGAATTTTTAGTTTTTTTAAATAAATTTTGACTAAATATAACTATTAAAAATATTTTAGACAATATAGATCAAAATAAATTTATTCCCAAATAAATTTTTTGAGTTTACTTAAACTCAAATAAATCTAAAAAAGGAACTGTCCTCCCTAAGCCCTTATGACTAAAGATTATTTTGACTGTGTTAAGGATGCATGCACGAGGATGATTGCAATCTTGCCTAGAAGACTTTGGATCTATTTCGAAAATAATAAAAACAAAACGCAAAATAAAGGTGCATCACCGCTGGTATCTCCACCGACAGCAACACAACCAGCGTTGAAGCTACCTGTCGTTGTTGCTATTGTCGACGGCTGTGGCATTGTTGTAGAGGTGATATCTGTTGCTATGGGGTTGGTCTTAAGGGCGAGAGAGGGGGGAGAGGAGGGAGAGGAAAGGTATAGATGAAGCGTTTAGAGAACAACACCAACAGACAAGTGAGTCAAGTGACATTCTCAAAGAGAAGGGCTGGGTTGTTGAAGAAAGCTCATGAGATCTCTGTGCTGTGCGATTAAAGACAAGTGGGTTTGATTGTTTTCTCCCATAAAGGAAATCTGTTTGAGTACTCCACAGATTCTTGGTACGTTTTTACTCTATGCAAGCAACATGTTATGATATCTATCTCGATCTTGGCATGAAACTTTCTGGGTAGGGAGGAGAGAGAACCAAGAGAGAGTGTGGGGGAAGAGAGAGAACGAATAGAGAGAATATTTTTGAAAAATAATGAAATTACTGTGAGTTTAAAGGGTACCCTGCTCATAAAAAAAATACGATTAAATTATATTGGACGAACAAATAAAAAACAACTGACATGTCCTTAATGTTTTAAGAGCCCGTTTAATTCTCATATTAGAAATTTATAGAATATATAAAATAATTCAATCTAATAAATAAGATTAAATAAGTTATTAGAATAATATGTAATTTTATTTAATATTTGGCAATATATAACATATACGTTGAATAATAATTATTTAATCCAGTCGATTTTTTGGTTAGAGAATTATTTTATAGAATTAATGTTGAATTAACAAAAATACCCCAAATTAATGTTTGTTACATTGATGACAATTTAATTTTATCAATTGAGGGTTATAATAGTCAATGTGTAGAATAATTTAAATTATAATACTAACTCTCTTAGTGTTATTAAAATACCTTCATAATACAGATTTATTATATAAAAAATATACAATAAGTATACGATTAATATAGATTTTTGAAATTAATATGGTATCAAATTTATTTACCAAACAAACTATTAAATCCGATTAAATGAAAAATAGTACAACTCAATATTTAATCCCTCAAATTGGAGTGATGACTAATTTTTATTTTTTATAAATAAAGTTGTACATGCATATAACACGAATGAGATGAGTAAATTAGGTTTTAATCGCTTTCTTCTCTTCTATTCTAAAAGCGTTTTCGCTCTAATTTTATTTTTTGAATTTTGTGGCTTTTATGCTCTGGGTCTTGGACCCCGCAACCGCTCTTCTATGTGATGTAGAGTAAGACCACTGAGTAAAGCATACTAAAGTGCTACAACAGCTGCTACTCTTGGGATTCTGGCTAATTTGATCAAAGATCCTCTTCCTGGCTCTTGTAATTTCTTGTCAACTCACCCACGGTTCGTACAAACACATCTTGCTTCTTACTTATCTCATTAACCACCATCACCACAGCCGCCTCCTTTTTCAAACCATGATCAATCACACCCCACAACGACTTCAACTCTTCCAACTTATTCACTAGCTCNAGAAGAAGTCGGTAGTGTAGAATGTTAGCTTATGAGGAACATATCAACGCGGTTTTTAATATAGTTCGAAAGCTACGATTGGAACTGCAGTAGAAGTCAATGGGGGACGACTTTGTCATGATTTTGACTATCACAACCATCAGCGACTCCGGGGAGAAGCGGCTAGGTCCTATATGAGGTTTAGTCCTTGTACCCAACAAGACCCCACCGGACGAAGTAGGGATGATTTGGTAGTCATTACTAATATGTGGTATTATTAATTAAAAAAAATTAATTAACAGAGAAAAAAAATATCACATAATTCAATGGCTTACCACATTAGTTATTGGAATGTTTAATGAGCAATGCTATATGAATTTAAAAAATAAATTTAAAAACTAAACTTAATAATTATAACTATTAATTTTAGTGTGAGTCTTAGTATTTATTGGGACCCACTACCCATTCAATAATTAAAATTATCAAATATAATTTTTAAGTCTATCTAACATTACGCATATTTAATTGTTGATACTTATTTTTGTATTATTATAGGGAAAGAACGGTGTAGTTTGAACCAACAATCGACAAACTGCAATTGTCGTTAGAGCAATCACTGATTCTCATTATNGGTCTCGAAATAGTCCTTGACTAGATCAACAAGTTCTGGGTTTTCCCAAATTTCTTTTTTATGCTCCAGAACTGCGTTCACCACTTCTTCGTTATTTTCGAGGAGATAACCGGGTACTTCTCGGAGAGAGTACAAGGAAAGAGATCGAATCTGGACGCCGCCGGCGATAGTGCTGATAACTCGGGTGGTGCGTTGCTGGGGCTTCGAGTTTAGAGATTCATGGTCTGAATTGGCTCTACAAGCGGCCATGTATGAGATAAGACCAAGTTTCATTTGCGAATCGGAGCTCAATTTGGGAGGTGGGTGAGTACGTCTTTTGCTGAATATGCAACCCATAGGGAATATAATTGAATCTCAGAAGTGGAAAAGACTAAAAGTAGGATAAATCGGTGGATGTCGGAATATCTTAGACCACGAATTGACAGAAAGTTTGCGTAGTAAGCGATTTTTTTGTTCGTGCCGTGTGGTGGATGACGAGACTGATGAGCAGAGATTTTCACAATCTATGAAGCTAAAATCACATATGATTATATAGGGTTGCTGGAAGGAAAAAAGATAGAAAGAGAGGAGTAGGAAGAAGAAGTCGGTAGTGTAGAATGTTAGCTTATGAGGAACATATCAACGCGGTTTTTAATATAGTTCGAAAGCTACGATTGGAACTGCAGTAGAAGTCAATGGGGGACGACTTTGTCATGATTTTGACTATCACCACCATCAGCGACTCCGGGGAGAAGCGGCTAGGTCCTATATGTGGTTTAGTCCTTGTACCCAACAAGACCCCACCGGACGAAGTAGGGATGATTTGGTAGTCATTACTAATATGTGGTATTATTAATTAAAAAAAATTAATTAACAGAGAAAAAAAATATCACATAATTCAATGGCTTACCACATTAGTTATTGGAATGTTTAATAAGCAATGCTATATGAATTTTAAAAATAAATTTAAAAACTAAACTTAATAATTATAACTATTAATTTTAGTGTGAGTCTTAGTATTTATTGGGACTCACTACCTATTCAATAATTAAAATTATCAAATATAATTTTTAAGTCTATCTAACATTACGCATATTTAATTGTTGATACTTATTTTTGTATTATTATAGGGAAAGAACGGTGTAGTTTGAACCAACAATCGACAAAGTGCAATTGTCGTTAGAGCAATCACTGATTCTCATTATTAATACTTATTAGAATAATAAAATGTATTAGTTTTATAAAATATTTTATTATTAATAGTTATACTAGCTATCAATATCACAATTCTATTGAATATTTACCCTCTACCCGGTCTCCCTACTCAATTTTGCTATTACTTGATCACTTGTGAGTGAGGAAAGACGTTGACACTTCTGCCCATTAACGAGTCATGTTCGGCTTTTAAATTCTTATCAAAATTTATTTATTTAGTTAACATATAATTCACTTCTTGTTAGAGCACATTTAGTTTTCACTCAAATTTTTATTTGTATTGAATCAATATTTAAATAAAAAATTTGATTTGATTCTATTTGACGTATTTTCGGATTACAAATATGCTAAAGTTTAATTGGATGTAAGATTCAAACATGTTCGACTTTACCTATTCAAACCAGTACGAGGTTCTAAAATCATAACTGTTTAAGAAATTATAACGAGGTATAAGATTACATTTGAGTTATTTTTATGTCTTATGCTCCGTTCGATAAGGAGGATGAAAAGTATGAAGGATGGAAAGTGGGAGGGATACACTTTCTATCTCTCGAGGATGGAAAGTAGAAGGATACACTTTCTTTCCTTTGCATTTGGTTGGATGGATGGAAAATAAAAATGACTATTTTTTTTTGTGCTGGTTAAAATTAGGGGTGACAATTGAGTCATGTCATATCAGATTCGTGTTGAATCATTACGGATTTGTATCGAATATTAGTCAAACCTAACTTAACTCATTTAACTAATTATTTCGTATCGAGTTACGAGTTGACCTGTTTATTTTCGTATCAAGTTCGAGTAGTGTGATCGTGTTGAGTCGAAAATTTTCACCTTTAGTTAAGATGGAAAAAATATACACATATTTTACTATTGTATTTTTATATGAAATTAATTTATACATAATATATGTATATATAAAAAGATATATAGACAAATAAGATATATCTCAACACAAATAATTAACTTTCTATCCACTTTCTTTCCGTTTTTACAGAGATTGATTTTGGTGAGTTGGAAGGAAAATTAATCCATCCACTTTTCTATTTTTCCTACTTTTTTTACTTACCAAACATGATGTTTTATTTATCCCTCTAACTTTTTATCCGTCCAACTTTTCATCCACCCACTTTTCTATTGTACCAAACGGAGCATTAGGGATCAAAGATTTCAACAATTTTTTAATTTATAACGTAATGAACTGAAATATAGAAAGATAATTGAAATGTAAAATAGCAGATAAACTAAACTTGGAAGATAAAAAGAGAATTGTACTTCACATTAAATAAAAATGATAAAGATCACCAGAGTGATGGATTAAAGATTAAAGTAAAATTATTTGAAAGTAAAATAAGTATAAGAGAGGTTGACTCTGTATAGAGTTGTTGTGTTTGATTGAGGATCTTTTCTCTGTAGCCTTGCTTTCGTTATTTATAGGAGTTGACCTTCAACCGTCAAAGCCATCTTTTTCGATCATAACTGTAATCATGGGCTTTTTCCTTTAGATGTGCAGACGTTTACTGGACCGTCTCCAACTGACGACTCATGGTGTCATATTTTCTTATTTCTCGAATTTCTTAGAGTCTCCCTTCTTTAACCACCTTGTCAAGTGTGGACTCTTTCATTACTATTAGATTGCGTCCACGTGTCATCCTTAGATTTTAATATATTTTGGTGAAAACATTGCCCCCTTCCATA
The DNA here is from genome assembly GCA_963454935.2 of Ilex paraguariensis. Classification (NCBI taxonomy): domain Eukaryota; kingdom Viridiplantae; phylum Streptophyta; class Magnoliopsida; order Aquifoliales; family Aquifoliaceae; genus Ilex; species Ilex paraguariensis. Next base: position 178,023 of record CAUOFW020005713.1, on the reverse strand, counting down.
AAAAATGATGCGATTGAACAATTTATATTCGGAGTTTCGTTTTGATTCTTTGAATTTAAATTTTTGCCGCTATACTCACCCCGCTTAGCTATCACCCCACTATTGGCTTTGAAGCTCAGAGTAGGCAGCCAAGCCTCAATGTGGACTTTTGGTCTTCTGCTCATCTTTTCAAATTTGCAAGAAACGATTGACACGTGATCCATCCATATCCTTTTCTCATTGCAATGGTTCGTTCTTCGTGCCTATTTTCCAAAGCCCTCCATCCCGCTTGTTGACAATGGCTCTTTTTCCTACGACCATTTATTTGTCATGGCCCCTTCCAAGGAATAATCCTTTGTAGATTGTTTCTCTTTTTTGTACAACTTGAATTATCCACGACCTAATTAGATGTCATTTGCTTGGATCCTGGGACTAGAATGGTTCCTCCATCAACCTAAGAAGGCTCCGCCTAATGCGCCTTCACTCATACAGATGCTTGGTTCTCTTATCTCCATCCCCGAGACTTACATTATGGTTTGGGGCTGACTCAGGGTTCCAACTTATAATGTAATGAACTGGAATGTAGAAAAAAAAATTAAATAAAAATGATAAAGATCACCAAAATGATGGATTAAAGATTAAAGTAAACTTGCTGGAAGTAAAATAAGTAGGAGATAGACTGACTCTGTATAGGGGGGTTGTGTTTGATTGAGGATCTCTTCTCTATGCCTTCGTTATTTATAGGAAATAACCTTCAACCTTCAACCATCAAAACCATCTTTTTTTATCATGCCTGTAATCATGACCTCTTCCCTTTAAGATGTGTAGATGTGTATTGAACTTTCTCCAACTGATGGCTTATGATATCATGTTTTCGTGTTTTTTGGGATTGTTAGAGTCTCACTTCCTTAACTACCCCTGTCAAGTGTAAACTCTTATAGACTCTTTCATGACTCTCGAATTTTTTCCACGTGTCATCCTTAGATATTACTATTTTTTGGTGTAAACATTGCCCTCTAAAAAAAAGATGTGATTGAATACTTCATATTCGTACAGTTGTTTTGATTCTTTGAATTTAAACATTTGCCACTATACTCACCATGCTTAGCTAGCACCCCACTATTGGCCATGAAGCTCAAAGTATGCGGGCAAGCCTCCACATGTAGAAATTCGGTCTTCTATTCATCTTTTCAAATTTAAAAGAAATGATTGGCACGTGATCCATTCATATCCTTTTCTCATTGCAACGATTCATTCTTCGTGCCTATTTTCTAGAGTTCTCCATCCCGCATGTTGACAATGACTCTTTTTCTTACGACCATTTATTTGCCACGACCCCTTCCAAGAAATAATCTTTTGTAGATTGTTTCTCTTTTTTTTTACAACTTGGATGGTCAAAGGCCTAATTTGATGTGGCTTGCTTGGAATCGGGGACTATGGTTCCTCTATCAACTTGGGAAGGCTCCACTTGACACAACTTTATTCACATAGATTCTTGTTTCTCTTATCTCTATCCCTGAGTCTTGCATTATGGTTTGGGGTTGATTCAGGGTGCCAATAATCGTTGCAGCGTCAATAGCAAATTCCTTACCTTTTTGCTCACACTCTCAACACTGAACTTACTAATCGGCCTAATTTGATTGATATTAATGTTTTGGAAGTCATTCGCCGCAACTCTCTTGCCCACCATTCATTCCGCGTGAATTTCTTCACTGAGATGTTTGACGTCCTAAAGATTTTCAAAATTTGGTGAAAGCGCTATGTTTCTCAACAGTTTAAAGACGACACTACTTTTATCCTTCATCATGTAGACTTTCCCCTGCACAGTCAATTGTCTCTGATGGCTGGCTCGGTTGGGACTTCTCCTTCCCTTTCTGTTCAGCCTCAGGCTCTTGATCTTGACCCTGTGGCTTTAGCGAACTTGGCTTCGTCACACATTCTTTCTTCTCTACAAAAGGTCTTGTTGTAAGTAAAAACGATGACACCTTTTTTTCTAGAAACTTGGCTTCTTCACGCATTCTTTCGAGGGACGAAACCGAGAGTAGGTTTGGCCCCCCTCAAATTTTAAAATTTTCCATTTTGCCTCCTATATTTTCAAAAAAAAAAAAATTATTACTAACATATAGCTTTTCAAAACATCCAATGTTTAAGTATCTCACTTAGTATATTCAAAAAGATCAATGTCTTAATATTTAGTAATCATGTAGGATGTAATCACATGAATGAGTGTCGCTTATACTGATAAAAACATATGTTGGATTATTTTTATGACCGTCAAGGAAAAATAAGAAATATTTTTCAACAATAATTTATTTATAGCTATCAAGTTAGATTATAAACAAGAAAAAAAGAGAATGATAATATTGTCACAAATGAATTTCTATGATGACATGATCCAATTTTTGAGTTTTATGCTCAAAATTAAAATTTTCAATTGCATTGCATAAAAATTAAATTTAATAGGTTATTTATAAATAAAAAATTATCATTAACAATGACCGTTGAATAACCTCATTGAATTAAAGTTAGGGCTTTTTGCACTTTGTATCCTAAAAGATGTTTCGATTCTCACTTTATAACTCGAAGATTATTTTTTCATATTGCATACTAAATATCATAAATTGATTCCAATATGACCCTTAGACTAATATCCATTTGAAATTCTATTAAAATTTAATGCACTGGTCACCTACGTGTGTTGTTTTTGGACAAAAATGTAAACTCACCATTCATATCCTTGGGTGGGCATGTGCATCAATTCTTAATAGAATCTGAAATGGATGTTAATTCGAGAGCCACAATAAAACTAATTTATGACATTCCAGATGCAATGTGGGGAAATTAATTTTTTGGGTTACAAAGTGGAAATTTTGATATCTTTCAGTGTGCAAAGTACAAAAATCCCTTAGGGGCCATTTGTTTCGAGTATAAAATTTAGGTGATATAAGAATTTATATTCATTCCACTCCGATCCAATAGTATATTATACCCGATCTTAAATTATAATCTCATCATTCCCCTTGTTTGCTTGTCACAAATATTATCTGTGTGATACCTACTTAAAAAAGTCAATAATTGCAGCTAACCAATGTAAAAAGACAATTTTAACCTTAAAAAGTCAAAAATTGTAACTAGGCTTTTATATGGGCATTGTACCTGAGGGCATTTCGATCTTTTTATTTTATTATATCTCCATTCATTTATACCAAGAATATTATACCACCGGGTAGGTGGTATTGAATAACACCGTGTAGAAGGCATTAGTGTTACTGTTCACATCGGGTCGGTACTATGACCCGAAAATTAGTACCTAGTAAAAAATGTCAAACAAACAAGATTTAAGGTAGGCCTCACGTGTTATTTTTCTTATACCAACCCCTTATACCACCTCTATACCTCAAACAAATAGCCCCTTAATGTTTTGTCTATGTCATTGTTGGCCCCCCTCAAGATAAAATCATGGTTTTTTCTTGATTCTTTTTTCTTCATGTACTTTGATGCAATGCTTTGTTTGTTTTTTTTTTGTACTTCGCAAATTGTATCCACTGAACTTTGTACAAAATTTCATGAATAAAACTTGCAATGTTATTCGTCCATTTCTTCCTTCTTGTTGCATTTCTTACAACTATTGAATGTTAGGTTGAATCCTAGTCGTGACCTCTTACATTCAAGGGTCTTGTTCGCGTTCTACAGCCTCCTAGATCATTGGTTTGTAGGTCTTCAAGATCTGTCTGTTGATAGAGCAACTGTGATGCTCTCCATCTAAGTCCCTTAAGTGGTAAATGTGAAATTCGAGCATGCATAATATTTTATCTTATAGATGAATATTTGTATGGAATTTAAATTATGATAATTAAACTCTGGGAAGTAAAGCAAGTTTAAATCAAGGAATGTAATTGTAGAGTTACAAGGTAGTGGGGAGTAAAGTAGAATTTTAAAAGTATCAGGGAATCTTAGATGATTAAATGAATGAATAAGTAAAACATAAGAGGGTTTTAGTGTAATTATACTAATTTTTGCATTAAAGGACACCTCTTGTGTCAGGTGGTGAATAAAAGTAAAGAGAAGACGAGAAGAAAAACAAAAGAAATGAAAAAGGAGAAAAACTTAAGGTTCAGAGAGTGAGATTCGCCAGAGTTGCTTTTGCATGTGTTCTTGAGTGAGAGAAACCTTCATCTTTGGGAGTTGTATGCTCCTTGTGTGAGTAAAAGAGTGGTGTGGGGTTGTATTGAAGAACTAAAGTGAATTCAAAGCTCTTGGGTGGAATTTGGAGGAAAACCAAAGGAACCGGTTCGTAATAGAGATAGGAGATTCTCATGAATTTCTATATTTTTCTACTTCNTTTCCTGATTTTTTTTTCTTCATGTACTTTGATGCAATGCTTTGTTTGTTTTTTTTTTTTTGTACTTCGCAAATTGTTATTCGTCCATTTCTTCCTTCTTGTTGCATTTCTTACAACTATTGAATGTAAGGATGAATCCTAGTCGTGACCTCTTACATTCAAGGGTCTTGTTCGCGTTCTACAGCCTCCTAGATCATTGGTTTGTAGGTCTTCAAGATCTGTCTGTTGATAGAGCAACTGTGATGCTCTCCATCTAAGTCCCTTAAGTGGTAAATGTGAAATTCGAGCATGCATAATATTTTATCTTATAGATGAATATTTGTATGGAATTTAAATTATGATAATTAAACTCTGGGAAGTAAAGCAAGTTTAAATCAAGGAATGTAATTGTAGAGTTACAAGGTAGTGGGGAGTAAAGTAGAATTTTAAAAGTATCAGGGAATCTTAGATGATTAAATGAATGAATAAGTAAAACATAAGAGGGTTTTAGTGTAATTATACTAATTTTTGCATTAAAGGACACCTCTTGTGTCAAGTGGTGAATAAAAGTAAAGAGAAGACGAGAAGAAAAACAAAAGAAATGAAAAAGGAGAAAAACTTAAGGTTCAGAGAGTGAGATTCGCCAGAGTTGCTTTTGCATGTGTTCTTGAGTGAGAGAAACCTTCATCTTTGGGAGTTGTATGCTCCTTGTGTGAGTAAAAGAGTGGTGTGGGGTTGTATTGAAGAACTAAAGTGAATTCAAAGCTCTTGGGTGGAATTTGGAGGAAAACCAAAGGAACCGGTTCGTAATAGAGATAGGAGATTCTCATGAATTTCTATATTTTTCTACTTCTAAATATGTCATTGAGGCTTGGATAAATGTTGTGTGGTGTTAGAATTGGAGTTGCATGGAAGAGGATGAAGTTTAGACTAAATTCTAGAATTTTGGTACCGTTCAACCGATTGAAGCATATGGTTGAACACTGAACCGGTTGAAAATTTGGTGATAAACTGATTGACTAGCTCCCAGTACTTTGGTGTTGACCCTGATACACTAGTTGGTTATAATCAACTTTGATAATTTTATTGGGGTATTCTAGGCTTCCATATAACTTATCTAAGACCTTGTCAAGGCATTCAATGGACCTTAATTGGTTCTTTATGGGTTCATGGTTTGTAAGTACACCATTGGGGAAGATGAGAAAATGTGTTAACATGTGTGTGGGTAAAATATACATACATGCACAATAGAATTAAATGAAAGTGCTAGACACTTATTTGTGAATATTATGGTATGTGATAGGAACTGAGACATCAACGTCTACGTCAAAAACTTTGATTATGAATTAAATTGTGATATTTCAGGACTTGAGATGAGTAGGGTTTTTCCTTGTGGTTGATAATGACCAATGTATATTTATGTGATATAATTGAATTAGTCATAACCCGTGCCTGAAGTAACGATGAAACATAAAATATGGACGCTCAAAAAAAATTACCCCATTATATTAAACAATAATTTTTATTTTCTTCATTTTTTTGATTACATCATTTAAAATCTATGTTTATCCATTACTTTTTTAAAAATATTAATAAATTTCTTTTAAAATGCATAATTCTACAAAATTTTCTCAACATATGTACACTATCATGTATGAATAATATGCGAAATAAAAGTTATAATAAATTACAAACTAACGAAATTTTAAATGATTGAACATGTGATGTAATTGGATTATGTGATATTTTTTAGAGGAAATGTATAGGAGAGAAATATTTAACTTGCTAACTGATTTATTAGATAGATGTTTATAATGATATGACATTAAAGGCAAGTGTAAGTAGCCAATAGTGGCATGAATATGCCATTTGTGGCGAGAATATGACCTTAAAATGGCGAATAAGTAACCGATAGTGGCAATAAGTTGTCGATAGTGGCATGATTATGCCTTTGTGGCGAGTGTAAGGCCATAATGGAAAATAATTGTTGCAAATGCTTAGCTTAGGGTATATGATGTATGTTGATGAGTGGTATGGTTTTATGTTAATATCTATGTTTGTGGCGGGTGTGGTGGGGGACGACGATGGTGATTGTGGGGTGGCAGTAGTGGTATTGGTAGAGGGGGTAGTCATTGGGGTTGGTGGTGTGGTGGTGGTGGGGGTGGTAATGGTGGGGATGATGGGGGTAATGGTGGTTGTTTTTAGCACACTAAAAATACTTTTAAAAAGTCACTTCAAATACACCATTAAGGTCTTATTTTTCTTATTAAATTTAGGGTGCTAATATTAGTTGTTGGATTAAATTTAAAGTAAAATTTAAAGAGATCTCAACCACAAAAAATAAAAGTTATTTTTATTATCTTTTGAGATTTAAATTGTATTATACTTTGTTATATAAACTAGTTATTTCATGTGCTTGAAGACACAGAATAATAAAAACAATGGTCAACAATATTCACACAAAAAATCAAATCAAAATCAAAGAGGAAAGAGAGAAAGAAATTTAAGCATCGGTTGTAGTGGGGCTAAGCGGTGGAAGTGGTGGTGGTGGGAGACGATGATAGTTGTCATGTGTGGTGATGGTTGTCGTGCGTGGTGATGATTGTGGGTGGCAACAATGATGGTGGTGGTAGATTTTGGGTGACAATAGTGGTAGTGGCAGCCATGAGTGACGACAACAATGGTGGGGGCGAAAACGATTGTCGTGGGGGTTTTGGGTTGTGGTGGTGGGCGACGACGGGTGCTTACAGGTGACAATGTGATGGGTGGTGACGAATGGCGGGGGTGGTGGTAGTAACAGGTGTGATGGGAGTGGGTGACAATGGGGTGGTGACGATTGTGGGTGATGACAGATGGTGGTGGTTGGTGACGGTAGGTGTTGTGGAGGTGGGTGACAGTGGTTGGCGATAATGGTAGGCAATAACGGGTGGTGTTGGGCAACGATGATGGTTATAGGTGCTAACGGTGGGCGATGGTAGTAGTGGGATAATGGTGATAGTGATAATAAATATAAGAATGAGATAACGATGGTGATGGGTAGTGGCGATTGACGATAGTGGGAGCAATTGGTGGTGGCTGACGATGGTGGTTATGACATAGATGGTAGTGGGGTGGCGATGATGGTAGGGCTATGGCTACAATGGTAGGGATGGTGGTGAGGGTGGCAATGATGGTGGGGGTGGCGACGATGGTGTGGGTTGGGTAGCAATGGGTGGGGGTGGTGCTGGTGGGGGCGATGGGGGAGGTGGTGGTAGGGGTGATGATGATGATGGGATAATGGCAATTGTGGTAGGGTAACGACAGCAGTTGTGGTGGTTATGGTGGCGGTGGTAGTGGGAACGTGGCGACAATAATGGTAGTTGTGGGGCGTGACGGTGGTGGTGGTGGCCATGGCGATAGTTGTGGGGGTGATTATGGTAGAGGTAGTATTGGTGGGACGATGGGGGTGATAGTGGGGTGGCAACTAATTCATGTATAAAATAAACATTTTTTACTATGCCTTTTTGGACTAATTGTACCTTGATGAAGTTTAAGTAATGACATTTCCGATCCTAAAGTGAACAAAGGCTGAAGAACAACAAAAATCACACTTCAATGTAATACTACCACAATAGGGAACAAAATTACAAAAGGTTGGGACAAAGCAAGAATGTTCGAACTTCAACCCACGTTCGAACGTCCTCTGAAATCCTGCTAAGACCAGCTGCTAAGACATGGCGTGTTGTAGTCAACAGAGGGAAAATGTTGAGGTACTTAAGTACCACGTTCAAATGCCAACTCACGTTCGAACGTCCTCTAGAATCCTGAGAAGACAAAACTACTGGAACCTGACATGTTGCAGTAAAGAAAGAAGAACCACAAAACATAAGTACTTGAGTACAACGTTCGAACGGCACTCCACGTTCGAACATTGTCTTGAGTGACTGAGGACCAAGTTGCTGAGAGTAAGGTCAAAGTTGTTCAAGACGTATGGAAGTGACCATCACAGAGACCACATGCCACTTGAGTGGAACGAATCAGACCCCATCTATCGTTTGAACGCCCCTCAAAGCAAAGACACAGACAATGTTTGAACAACATCTCACATTTGAACATCCTTAAAGAAAAGACAAACTTAACGTTCAAACGCCAGATCACGTTCGAACGTCCCTCACTGACTAGCTGTAGAGTTGTTGGCTTTTCACTTGGACTTGGACGGCAAACACTATTCCTTCACCCCCCCCCCCCCTTTTGCCCTTCCTTACCTATAAATACTCCCATGTTGGGAGCTTAAAGGGGCATTCTTCCTCTTGTAGAGTAAAGGGGGAGCAATCCTTTTTCTTGTAAAGTAAGAGAGAGTTTAGTAATCTAGTTCTTGAACATTCATGTTTATGTTTTCATTTTGTATTTATATCAACCATGATGGAGGCTTAGACTCCCCTTATAGTTGAAGTCTTTTATTTACTTCTGCTAAATCTTTACATTCATGTTGTAACCATGATAGAGGCTTAGACTCCCCTTGTAGTTGTACTTGTTTTTATTTACAAAGTATCAAGAGAAATAGTTCATCTTTTGGTTGTGGTGAAAACCCTTCAAAAGTAACTAGCTTTCTTCTACTTTTATTGTTCATACATTTCACTTCCATTGCTTGAGCATTCTTCCTTCTTAGAAGAGTGAAACTCTTCCACTTTTCTAGAGTTTTACCAAAGCTGTGAAGGGTGGAAAGTGATTCACTTATTCTTCATTGAAGATAAACTCTTTGTTTAGTTTTCTTCACTTAGTATCTCCTCTACCTAGAGGAATGAGTAGCATTCACTTTTCTAGCTTTGTCAAGGCCATGAAAAGTGAGTAGTTCCTCATTTACTCTTTAATAAGAGGTGATGAATATATAAAGATTATCCGAAAGCTATGTTTGTGCAACTCGTTCATTGTTTCATGCTTTATATTCCACCTATACATTGGATGATTGAATGCATCTAGTAAAGTTAAGGTATTTTGTATAACCAAGGGCTTCTTCTATGATACAAATGACTCCTGTATAGAAAGACCAGTTGGTTCAAGGCAAGAACCCCGGCTCTTCATAACAATCATTCAATCTCCACCATTATTGCATTTTATTCAAAGAATGAACCCTTAATTCCATGATTGGATGCCTTGTAGAAACACTTGCTTGTTTGTAGACGGGTTAAGTCTCAGAACATACAATTCTTGTAAACTTCTAGAAAGGTTTCGAAATCATGTGTTTAATTTTCACAATCCATCTTTATATTCTAATTAACTTGTTGTTGACATGGGAGTTAAAGGGTGACTGTTACATTTTGAGAATCTTATATTTTGTCTAAAAACCTCTTGAAAAGAATCTTCTATTATATTCAAGAAACCTCACCACTCCAAACTCTCGAAATTTTCAGTTACTTGGTCTCTATTATTGCTTACTTCAAAACACTAATCATAGTTCCCTATAGATTCGACTCCAAACTTAACCGGATTATTACTACAACTTGACCACCTGCACTTGGGTGTACACATTTCGGATCAAGTCAGCAACAGCGGGGGTGGTGCTGGGGTGGTGTTGGTGGTTTGATGTGGCAAAGGTGGTAGTGGTGGTGGTGATGGTGATGTTGGTAGTGGTGGGATGGCGGCGACGGTGGTGGTGGTGGTAGTGGTAATGGGAGTGGTGATAGTAATAATGGTGGTGGTGGGTCAGTTCCAAACATTACCTTTTTTTAAAAAATAAAGTATTTATGAGAAGTTATAAATTCTAAAAGTACTTTTAAAAAGTCTACTCAAGCACACTCTTAGGGCCCTATTTTACCTATTAAATTTAAGAGATTAATATTAGCCGTCAGATTAAATTTAAAATTTAAAGATATCTTAACTGCGAAAAATAAAAATTATTTTGTTTATCTTTTGAGATTAGAATTTTATTGTACGTTATTATATACATTAGTTATTGTCCGTGTTTGAAAGCACTGAGTAATAAAAAATTGTCAATATTAAATATATTTGTATTTACACCCAAAATTAAATCACTATTATAGAGGAAAGAGAAAGGAATTTAAGCATCGGTTATAGTTGGTTGAGTAGTGGTAATGGTGGTGGTGAAATACGATGATGATTGTGGTGCGTGGTAATGACCGTGATGATGGTGATAGCCATGGGTGACAAAGGTGATGGTTGTGATGGGTTTTGTGTGACAATGGTGGTAGTGGTAGTCATAAGTGGTGGTGGTGGTAGTCATAAGTAATGACAATTGTGGTGGTGGATATAGGTGGTGGTGGGCGACGATGATGGTAGTTTGTAGTGGTGGTGGTGAGGCGACGACAGTGGCGGTGGTGGTGGTAGGTTATGGTGGTGGGCGATGACGTTGGTAGTGATGGTGGTCAACACAGGTGCTTTTGGGTGATAGTCTAATGGCTAGTGGTGAATGGTCGTGGTGATGGGCAACGATGTTAATGAGATTATTGTGGTAATGATAATAAATATAAGAATAAGATGACAATAGTAGTGGATAGTGACGGTGGACAATGATGGTAGCAATTGGTGGTGGGTGGTGATGGTGGTAGTGGTGGAGACAGTGGTGTTGGTGGCGGCAACGACGGGGGTAACAACGACAATGGTGGTGGTGGGAGTGGCGTGGTAGTGATAGTGGTGATGGTAGGGGGTGTTGGTAGTGGGAATGCTAGTCGTGGGGTGGTGATGTTGGTGGGGTGGCGACAGTGATACTGGAGCAATGATGGTGGTAGTTTTTGTGGCAGAGGTTATACTAGGTTGGTGATGGTAGTGGTGATGGTGGTAGGGGGTGGTGGGTAGTGATGATTGTGGGGCGATGGGTGTGATGGTGGTGGTAGGGTAACGACAGTAATGGTGGCGATTACGATAATGGTGATAGTTGTTGTAACAGAGGTGGTGGTGGAATGATGAAGACGGTAGTAGTGGTGGTGGTGGTGGTGCTGGTGTTGGTTGGGCGGTGGGGGTGATAGGGATGGTGGTTGTAGTAATGGTGATGGGGTGCTTATAAAAACTATTTTTTTCTTAAAATTTTTTTGAAAAATTATAAGTTTTAAAAACATTCTTAAAAAGTCACCTCAAATACACTATTCGGATCTATATTTTTTCTTATTAAATTTTAGATGTAAATATTAGTCGTTAGATTAATTTTAAAATAAAATTTAAAAAGATTTTAACTACAAAAAATAAAATTATTTTTTTTTACCTTGTAAAATTTAAATTGTATTATAGATATTTTTATAGAAAATACGATATTATCGCAGCAACACGATTCATGTATCTGCTCTCTTTTCTTTTCTTTTGTTCCTCTCCCCGTGATATATATATATATATACATTCCTTCCCTCTCTCTTGCCCTCTCTCCCCTCTCTCTCTCTCTCTCTCTCTCTGGTTCCCCCACCATCTCTCTCTCTCTAACACCACCATGGACGATTCACCAACAGCATTACCCATAACAAAAACGTACTTATCATTAAAACCCAACAACAGCATCAATAACAAAAGCCAAATGCCAGAGTTGAAGAAAAGCTTATTCTCTCCTTCATTCAGGGCATTATCATGCAAGACTCGGAGATCAATGGCATTGGCTTATGTTTTCACCTTCATTTGCGTGGCATGCACCGTCTTCTTTGTCTTCAACAACCCTTCTACGAACCATTCCTCCATTTGGTTCACAAATATCCTTAAAAACAGGTCCCAGTTTTCTTCCTTTTTCTCTCACTACTTTTTCCCAAATAATACCTCCCAAAACCCATTTATTCCAAACCAATTTTCCCGGAAAAATAATGGGTTTTCCGGGAAAATTAATAGTTCCTATATTTCTCCAAATGGGTCTGCAGTTTCTTACGGTGAAAATGGTGATAATATAGAAGGGGTTAGACCAAATGCAATGTCGAACCATACAGGTTTATTGAATAGAGAGAGTGATGGAGCTGAAGGTTCATCAATTAAGAAGAAGAGAAAAGATAATTGGTTGAAAATTCTGGATCGTTGTGACATTTTTTATGGGAGATGGGTGAGGGATGATGTGAACCCCTTATATGAAGCTGGTTCATGTCCTCACATAGACGAGCCCTTCAATTGTTTTCTTAATGGAAGGCGCGATAATGCTTACGAGAAGTTCAGATGGCAGCCTAAACATTGCAACTTACCAAGGTAGTGAAAATAGCAGAGTTTTATGTTCATTCTGTTATAGGTACATTTTGTGAATATGCGTTTCTGGGTGTTTTGTGTAGTGAGATTGGATTAATTGAACTTGTTTTGCAGGTTGAGTGGTGGGACTTTGTTGGCATTATTGAGAGGGAAGAGGTTAGTGTATGTGGGTGATTCTTTGAATAGGAATATGTGGGAATCAATGGTTTGCCTGCTTAGAAATTCAGTGCAAGATAAGAGCAGAGTCTATGAAGCTTCTGGCAGACAGGAATTTCGGACAGAGGGTTCGTACTCTTTTGTATTCACGGTATGTTATTGCAGTTGATTTCCATTTTGTATAGATTTTTCCATGATTTGATCAATATTGCTTTAGTAGTTTTACTCATTATGCTTTGAAAGTGAATTTCAAATTATATTAGGATTCATCAGTGCAAGAAGCAATTACAAGATGCTAGCGGAATACTGCATTAGTTTTTTCATCAATTTGATTTTCTTTTGTTATGCTAACTTTGCTGATTTTGGATTGATTAGGATTATAATTGTTCAGTGGAGTTCTTTCGATCTCCATTTTTGGTTCAAGAATGGGAGATGCCGGAAACGAATGGATCAGCTGGATCAACGAAGGAAACACTTCGGCTTGATCTGGTTGAGAGATCATCTGATAAATACAAAACCGCAGATGTCCTTGTCTTTAACACAGGCCACTGGTGGACTCATGAGAAAACATCTGCCGGGTATTCCTGTCTATATCTACCTATCAACCCATCTATCTTGATGAATGAATATGAAGGACGTCTCATTTTGGATTTCATTCTTCTAGTTACTAAACTATGATCTTGAAACTTAATGGAAATTTGTAGGAAGGGTTACTACCAAGAAGGTAGCCATATTTATGGTGAATTGAATGTTGTTGAGGCATTCCGGAAAGCTATGACAACATGGGCAAGATGGATTGAAGCCAATGTAGATCCCGTGAAGACCCTCGTTATCTTTAGAGGATATTCAGTCTCCCATTTTAGGTAAATGAAACACGTTTGGTCCTTTTGAATTTAGAAATAGATTGTGCAAAACTTAGAAGCTCATGGATTTTTTTTAATTTTTTTTTGTGATTCTTGTTCTATTTACAGTGGTGGAGAGTGGTATTCTGGTGGGAAATGTGATAACGAGACTGAACCAATCGACAATGACAGAGATCTATCACCATCACTCTATCCTCCAATAATGGGAATGTTGGAACGGGTGCTACAGGGGATGAAGACACCAGTCTTCTATTTAAACATTACAACGATGACAGATTATCGCAAGGATGCACACCCATCAGTTTACAGGAGGCCAAATTTAACAGAGGAGGAGAGACAATCACTATTGAGGTACCAGGATTGCAGCCACTGGTGCCTTCCCGGTGTCCCTGATACGTGGAATGAACTGGTATATTCTCAAATCTTGAAACATGATCACAAGCAACAACAACATCGTCATCAACAACAACAACAACAACAACAACAAAAACGACAGCATGCAGCAGAAAAAAGGAAAGGTAAACTGGAAAATACAGCTTTGTAATACACATGGATAACACCACTGCAGATCAATTAATGTTTCTGTAATACTAGTTTTTCTTGATGAAAAACAAGAAAAGAACTGGAGAAGATCTAAGGAATGGTGTTGTTTTAGAATGAAGGGGGTTGTGTTGAGTGGGTAAGAGATGTAACAAAGGGGAAGGCATAGAGGTGAGGAACTTGGTTTCATTTCATTGATGGGATGTTTGCCCCATTTCTTATGATATTGCTTATTTAATGACAATGTAATGATTATGCTTCCAAATCGTAATAATCATATGGTGACTATTCTTCGCCATTAGAACACAAGAAAACATTGTCAATGTTTCTTTTTTATACTCTTACCTCTTAGCTCCCACTAAAGGGATTTTTTTTCTTGCTGGCACAAAAAAAAAAAAAAAAACAACATGATTGCATTTGGTGGCAGAATCATCTCTACATTTTTTTCTTCACGTGTTTGTAAATTTAATTGAATTTTGGCTATTGTATACCTCGACCAATCACATTTGAAATTTGCTGATGACATGCATCGCTTATTGCTGAATTCTGGAAAAACATATTTCTTCATGAATATATGGTCAATTTTTAATTTCCAGCTACCATTTTCTAATATTTGTCAATGATACAAACATGTTGCCTGAACAGTACGAAGATCTAGCAAGATGATATGTTCATTTTTGCTGAAAATCAAAGGTTAAAATGATCCTTGTAGAACAATGGAGGAATCTGGCAGTTTTTGGTTATTACTTTCTGCATTGTTATCCCAAAATTTGAAAAAGATCATACAAATTGGCCAAGAGGTTCAGGTTGTAAAGAATTGGATATGGTCCAGAAGAAACAGAAAAAAGCCTTTTTCCTATCACCCAGTTTTCTTCGATGGGAGGGTAGATATGGCACTTTGGTTCAATGTATAGATTATAGATGGGAACCTTTCTTCCTCTCCAATAGCTGTAATATCGTTTAAGAAATATTTGCTTGAAGATTGCGAATCTCTACAGTACAGTCTACAGGATTGCAGACATTGCTGGCTCCATGGCTTCCCTGATGTGTGGATTAAGTCCTTTATGCTTGGCTCTTGATACATCACAGAAAAGAGGTTCCCGGTAGAATATACTTGAATTCCTATGTGCAAATATAAAATTATGAAGAAAAAACATAATTGCATATGGTTATGCGAGAGGGTATAGTGATGGGCATTCTGGTGTTAAGTTTTTGGATTTCTGCCATCTATGAATTTACCCTTGGTATCTACCTGCCATATTTATATAAGTCTTTTGCCTTAAGGATTGTAAGTTTCTTATATAATAATATTACTTACAACATCAATTTTATGATATAAGAGTATGGGCTGAAACTTTATATCTCTGTTTTCATGATTGGAGCATCAAAGTTGATTTCTTTATCTTATAATAGGAAAATATGAGCTAAAAATTTATATCTTTGCTCCTTATTTTTTCCTTTATTGTTAGCCTCTTAATTCTGTTTCCAGTACATAACTCATTAGTCAGCTGATGTCTAGCTTTGTTTGCACCTTCTGGTTAATTTCTTCAAGCTAAATCATGTGCGAGTGAACTTCTTTCATGCATGAATCGGTATAACTTCATAGTGCTCCATGCTGGCAGAATATACATTATTTGCCTTGTCTTTTTTGTTTTCATTTTATTTTTTGTGTAATGTTTTCTGTCTTATCTTAGTAACTTATATCAACTTTCCTGAAATGTGTCCTAGAATGCGCGATTAATTTTTTTTACCATTTTCTTAGAAGTCGTCTATCTCAAAAAGTGAGGTTTTATTTGATAGGACCATATTTTTTATCAACATTTAATTAGATTTTTCTTCCCACAATTAAGCTAGGAAGGGCCCCTGTAAGTTAGCAGCATGGCTTTATTTTTTTGCAAGTATACAGCTCTGATGATTGTGAGCTGTAGCTGCCTGGATCGTTTCTTACATTTTGAACCATCTTCATGTTCTTCGTCTGTCTGGGTTGCAGTGGCTAGGATATAATCAGAGATATTGCTTTTCCATCCTTTTTTCTTGTTTTTGGTTTTCCTGCTTCAAACAAAGTAATGCTTGCTTTTTCAAAGGTTCAGTTCATATATTCAGATTGTAAAAGTAAATTTATCAGATCATAAATATCGGTTTCAGAGACTTAAGATCTGAGAAAAATATCTCAGCTCGTACTTGTTATCTCACTCATTTGCTGTCTACCTTCCCACCCTTACCCTTAATATTTGGTTTTCTTTTGGAGAAAACAAGGTATCTGTAAGATACTAAGGTTTGATTTTGCATTAGATTTTTATAACTCATCATTAATCCATGCTGATTTTCCAGAAATTTCAGCACAAATTTCTGTCAGATTATTCTGTGCATTTTTAAGAAGAGAATCCAATTGACTGCGTGAGTATAAAGAGTATTTTCTCTGTCTAGAAAGTTTTGTCAATTAGAGCACTTAGCTACAGATATTTGAATCGCATACTCAAATATGAAAAAATAATAATTTGCTGGTAAAAAAACTTTCAATTCAAGTTTTGCACTGGTATTAAGGCTGAAGGAAACGACCATGTTATGCTAGTATAATTAATCATGTGAAGTATTCAATTCTTCCAGCTAGTATTGGTTTGAGTTTCTAGAGTCTTGAGGTTTATATGCTTTATGCTGTCTTCCTAAACCATGCTGAAGTCCAGCTATAGATTGATTGACTCACGAATGAGCAGGGATTACATAAGTTGGTAACAGCCATGTATTTAGTTGCTTTTGTTCATAATCAAAAGTACATCTTTATTGAAGGAATGTGTGTGCACATTGGAAGCTATGACTTTTAATTACTCTATTGACTATTCAGATTGTAGAGTGGATCCATGATCTTTGCATTTGGACACTTGTATGCAAATTCCTTATGATTTTTATGATTGTTGGATGACCCTTTTATTCTCTTTTCATTCTTAACTATATATATTATAATAATTACTGATGGGTCAAGCCTAAAATAGCCCAATCTATGTGCACAGTCCAAATCTCAATTGAGAAGCTCAACCTTATTTAAAGATCCACCAAGCCCAACATAGCCCAAGATCAAGTTAGACTCTTTGCTTAACCACGTCATCAAGGGGGAGAGCATGAAATGCCTTATCTGCACGCCGAAGGAAACGGTCCACCCTTACCATATGTTTGACTGCATCTCATAGAGAGTTCCTCAACCACCTCGCTCGTTGAGAAGGGATCGCGAGCTCCATCGAAATGGTTGCTTAGTCATTGAAGAGTAGCCCCAATCTGTTAGAGGGCCACTATAAATTGCACGTCCTACCAACACATGGAAAAACACACTGATTACCTGGGCATCACACTTTCCTTGAGCACGACTCTCTCTTCTCCTTCAAAACTTGTACTCTCTGCCCCCCACTCCCTTGAGTTAATAAAATACCCTGCAACCAAAAGCCATTGAAGAGTGAACGTAAGTCAAGCTGACTGAACCACTATAAATTGTCTGTGTCTCTCTATCTCCCATTATTAATTTTCTTGCATTTATTATTCACACTTGACAGGTGGTGTGCAAAATCATATTGGGCATCATCAGTTTGGCATCGTCTGTGGGAAGAAGACAAAATTCTCAATCCTGAACATTCCATCCACTGAACCAATGCGATCACTACCTGATCCATGAACCAACACGAAGACAGTCCACCGTGAGAAGAGGAGGTTACTCCTCCACCAGCCAACCCTGTCCCGAATGCTCCAGCTCCGAATCCCCAACAAATGTTGGAGAACATGTAGCAGCTGGTGGCCCAAAACCAACAACTGTTGCAACTCATGTTTGCTGGACAAGGAGGAACACAACTTGGAGGTGCACAACATGGAGGACCCCAAGGAGCTCCACGCCCTGCTGCTCCACGCCTAGGCGCCCCCTTGGGAGTCCCCTTGGGCGCCCCACTCAAGGGAGCACAACATGAGGGAGTTCCACCTCCCTCTCCTCTTGCTTCCCATAGAGAGGACCCTCATCTCTAGGAGGATGAGGGCGAGAACCAAACATCGAGCATGGAAGTCATTTTCATGATCATTCCAGAGAAGCTCCCAATCATTGGGACGAGAAAATCAAGAAAGTACAAAATCAACTGGGTGATGTCTTCAACGCCATGAAGGCACTGGGATCCGAGACTGTAGACCACCTAGTAAGGCGTACGGATACTCCTTTCAAGCCTGATGTAGCGAACTACCCCTTCCCTCAAAAGTTCAAAATGTCATCTGTGGAGACCTTTGATGGAACAAAGGATCCACTAGACCACCTCGACACTTCCAAGACTTTGATGCAGCTGCACAACGTACCAGACGAAATCATGTACAGGGCATTCCAATCACATTGAAGGGGTCTGCCCGACAGTGGTTTGCTAAGCTCTCCCCCGCCTCCATTGCCTCATTCGTTTCACATTTTATTTGAAGGCGTCGCCACTAGAAGCCTGTTACGCACTTTCTTAGTATAAAGCAGGACTGCGAGGAGAGCCTGAGGAGTTACCTCACTCGTTTTAATGAGGAGGTACTCCAAGTTGATGAACCCGACGACAAGGTGACGATGACCGCTTTCTTGGGTGGCCTCCCTTCATCAAGCTTCCTGTTCTCAGCGATGAAGCGCCCATCGAAGAGCATGACAGAGCTACTAGCCAAGGCCCAAAATTACATGAATACGGAAGATATCACAAGGGCCAGGCAAGGTGAATCCTACAGAGCAGGNTGTTGGATGACCCTTTTATTCTCTTTTGATTCTTAACTATATACATTATAATAATTACTGATGGGTCAAGCCTAAAATAGCCCAATCTATGTGCACAGTCCAAATCTCAATTGAGAAGCTCAACCTTATTTAAAAATCCACCAAGCCCAACATAGCCCAAGACCAAGTTAGACTTTTTGCTTAGCCACGTCATCAAGGGGGAGAGCATGGAAAGCCTTATCTGCACGCCGAAGAAAACGGTCCACCCNAGAGTCCATGTCAAGGACCGGCTAGGTCCTGCTCCTCAGAGGGACCGTCAACCCTTCACTTCCCTCAATGCTGCTGTGGGACACATCTTATTTCACATCCAGGATGACCCCGCGATAAAGTGGCCTGGAAAAATGAAGTCTCCTCCAAANGAAAGCCTTATCTGCACGCCGAAGAAAACGGTCCACCCTTACCATATGTTTGACTGCATCTCATAGAGAGCTCATCAACCACCTCGCTCGTTGAGAAGGGATCGCGAGCTCCATCGAAATGGTTGCTTAGTCGTTGAAGAGTAGCCCCAATCTGTTAGAGGGCCACTATAAATTGCACGTCCTACCAACACATGGAAAAACACACTGATTACCTGGGCATCACACTTTCCTTGAGCACNTACCGCTTCCTTCGCAACCACGGGCATGACACCGATGACTGCTATGACCTAAAAAGACAAATTGAGGAGCTCATCCAGCATGGTCACTTACGCTAGTATGTTGCTGGAAGGGAATGAGCACCACAACGTCACAATCAAGAAGATTAACAGCATGGGAGAGATACACACCATCTCAGGAGGACTAGCAGGAGGGGGAAAGTCACTTTCTGCAATGAAGGCGCACGCCAGAAAGGCAAGGCATGTCGACAAGATGCGCCCATCTAAGGTGCTGAAGCAGGACAGCGACGAAGTCATATCTTTCTCAGATAAGGACCTAGAGGGAATTCAGCACCCTTATGACGACCCCATGGTGCTCACCATGACAGTGGCCAATTTTAATGTTCGCAGGATCTTGGTAGATAGTGGTAGCTCTGCGGATATCCTATTCGTAGAGGCTTATGATAAGCTCAACCTAGGCAGGGAGAGGTTGCAGCTTATCAGGTCACCTCTCATTGGATTCTTAGGGGAGAAGGTGTATCCCCTTGGGTCCATCACACTTCCTGTCACCGCCAGAATAACACTCCAAAGCTCCACAGTTGTGGTCAATTTCCTGGTAATAGAGTGCCTGTCAACCTACAACATCATATTAGGGCGGCCAGCTCTTAACACACTGAGAGATGTGCCCTCCACATATCATCTCATTCTTTATTTTTCAACCTCAAATGGGGTCGGAGAGGTCAGAGGACACTAGGTAGCAGCCAGAGAGTGCTATGTCTCCTTTATGAAGGCTAAGAAGCCCCAAGAAGCATTACAGGTTGAGGTCTTTGACCTAAGGGATGACTCCACTACAGAAAGAGGAGAACCAGTTGAGGAGCTCACCCTTGTGGTCTTGGATGAGGAACATCCAGACAGAAGAATTTACATTGGCTCTTCCCTTTCTAAAGATCTGGCTAGCCTGCTAATAGATTTTTTGAAACACAACATGGAAGTCTTTGTATGTTCGCATAAGGACCTTGAGGGCATCGACCTAGAAGTGGCCACACATCGTCTCAATGTTGATCCACGTTACAAGCCTGTTCGCCAAAAGTTAAGGGGAGCCTCCACTGAAAGGACCCAAGCTATGGACAAGGAGGTTGAAAAGCTAATAGATAACGGGATATTTAAAGAAGTAACATATCCTGAATGGCTCTCCAACGTGGTAATGGTCACTAAGGCTAATAGAAAGTGGCGCCTCTATGTCAACTTCACAGAACTCAACAAGGCGTGCCTAAAAGATAGTTACCCATTGCTGCGAATTGACCTCCTCATCGACGCTACCGCGGGGCAGAAGTTGCTCACTTTCCTGGATGCATACTCTGGGTACAACCAGATTAGCATGTATCCCCCAGACTAGGAGAAGACATCATTCATCACGCCAAAGGGGACATACTACTACAGGATCATGCCCTTTGGACTAAAGAACGCAAGAACAACCTATCAACGGCTGGTGAACAAGATGTTCCAGTTTTAGATCGGGCAAACAATGGAGGTATACGTGGATGACATGCTGGTGAAAAGTCTTGCGGCAGTGGACTACACTGATCACCTCCAAGAAACTTTCAATGTCCTGAGGTCCTATCACATGAAGCTCAACCCTAAGAAGTGCGCCTTTGGTGTGGGGTCAGACAAATTCTTAGGCTTTATGATTGACCAGAGGGGAATTAAGGTGAATCTTGAAAAGATCAAAGCCATCCTCGACATAAAGTCACCCTCCTCAACCAAGGAGCTCTAGCGCCTCCATGGGAGAATCGCAGCACTAAATAGGTTTGTCTCCAAGTCTGCAGACAAATGTCTCCCTTTCTTCAAGACTCTCCGAAAGGCCTTTGAGTGGAAACCTGAGGCAGAGAAGGCCTTTCAAAGGCTCAAAGCCTACCTGGTAGCACCTCCCTTCCTGTCACATGCCACTCCGGGAGAAGCTCTCCATCTATACCTTTCTGCTTCCTCATCAACAGTAAGCTCAGTGCTCGTCAAAAATGATAATGGAGTGCAGAAGACAATCTATTACGTGAGCAGGGCATACCGGGGGTAGAGGTCAAATATTCGACACTAGAAAAACTGGCACTCGCTCTTGTCACGACGGTGAGACGACTACGACACTACTTCCAGGGCCATCGTATAGTGGTCATCACAGACTAACCTCTTAAAAGAGTCTTGGAAAAGCCAGACGTATCTGGTAGACTTCTTAAATAGGCAGTGGAACTCGGGGAGTTCGACACTCAGTACCAACTCAGGACAGCCATCAAAACACAAGCCCTAGCAGATTTCGTTGCCGAACTCACACCAATAGAAGAGGGGAACAATGAGGATGCCCAGATGCCCAACGGAGACACCAAGAAGCCTAGCAAAGATCCTCAAGCAGGCGCTCAGGTTAGTTCAGGTGCTTAGGTCTCCTCCCTAGGAGCCCAAACAACCTTCCCTGATGATCAGGCATCCCAAGTTGCACCTCCAGCTCCTGTATCCCAGGCTACACCTCAAGTCCCTAGTTCCCAGATGGCTTCACCAGATGACCAGTGTTCCATTTCAATTCCAAACCCTCCACTCCTCTATTTTGGAAACTCTACGTAGATGGCTCCTTGACTAGTGAAGGAGGAGGAGCGGGCCTAATCTTGATCAGCCCAGATGACACCACTCTCAGGTATGCGGTGAAGCTCCACTTTATTGCTTCCAACAATGAGGTGGAGTATGAAGCCCTCCTTTCTGGATTGAGATTAGCGGTGGAAATGGAAGCTCAACACCTTGTCACCTACAGTGACTCTCAGCTGATAGTTAATCAAGTGAGGGGCGAGTTTGAAGCCAAAGGAGCCAAGATGTAAGAGTACCTTAGCATGGTGAGAGGCATGATCGCAAAGTTCCACTACTTCCAGATAAACCACATCCTCAGAGAAGATAATATGGTCGCCGATGCACTCGCAAAGCTCTCTTCATCCATGGAAGTCTCATCAGGGGAACCAAAATTAGTTGGTCACCAGTTCGAGCCGAGCAGGATGGACATGGAGGCCACAAATATTAACTGTGTATCTACTGAGTCAAGCTGGATGACCCCAATCAGGGCATACCTCCAAGAAAGTGTGCTGCCAAATGACCCCCTAGAGGCTAGGAAGCTAAGGATAAGAGCCTCCAAGTTCGCCATCTTGCAGGACACTCTGTACAAGAAAGGCTATTCCTTGCCATTGTTGCGGTGCCTTTCACCTGAAGAAGCTCACTATGCCTTGTGGGAAATCCACGAAGGGATTTGTGGGAACTATTCTGAAGGGCACTCTCTTGCCCACAAGGCGCTCAGGCAAGGCTATTTCTAGCCTACCATGATAAGGGACGCCCAGGAGTTCTCCAAGAAGTGCAACAAGTGTCAACGTTTTGCGACTGTGCCTAGGCAACCACCCGAAGAGTTAACAACCATTTCAAGTCCATGACCTTTCTCCAAGTGGGGCATAGACATCCTAGGCCCCTTGCCCCTCAGCAAAGGGCAGTGCAAGTTCGTGGTGGTGGTAGTCGACTGTTTTACTAAGTGGTCAGAAGCTAAACCCTTAGCAAAAATCACAGACACAAAGGTCAAAGATTTTATCGGGAAGAGCCTGGTCTGTTGCTTTGGGATTCCTCATGCCATTGTCAGCGACAACGCCAAGCAGTTCGACAAAAAGCTACTAAACTCCTTCTGTTCTGACCTTTAGATAAAACAATCGCACTCCAGCCCGACACACCCGCAGGCAAATGGACAAGCAGAGGTCATGGTAAGAATGGTGCTATGCAACTTAAAAACAAGGCTTGAAAAAGTAAAGGGCCTTTGGGTAGAGGAGCTACCAGGCGTACTGTGGGCCTATTGAACCACACCAAAAACCCCTACTGGGGAGATCTCTTTTTCCCTCGCCTTTGAAAATGAGGCGGTCATCCCTGTGGAGATAGGGGTACACTCTCTAATGGTCCAGCACCATAACTTCATCACCAACGAGGGGATTTGGTCCTCAACAAAGTACTACAATTCGAGGGTGAAGCCTCGTTCCTTCCAACCAGGGGATTTGGTCCTCAAGAAAGTAATCCTCGTCACAAAGGATGCACGCAAAGGGAAGTTGAGACCAAATTGGAAAAGAACCTA
This sequence comes from Ilex paraguariensis, assembly GCA_963454935.2. NCBI lineage: Eukaryota > Viridiplantae > Streptophyta > Magnoliopsida > Aquifoliales > Aquifoliaceae > Ilex > Ilex paraguariensis. The sequence continues at coordinate 154,554 of CAUOFW020005713.1, read as the reverse complement.
CCGCGTAACAGAAGTAGCGAGGCCAGACACCTACAAGATCCAGAATTCTGAGGGAAAAAGTCTTACTCCATTCATGGAATGCATAACACTTGAAGAGGTATTATCAATGACACCTTGAGAGCATCAAAGTAGTAGAAGTTGAGAGATGATTTGATTTTTAGGGGCGTTACCCAATATTCAATGTACTTTTTCGGGAATTATTACCCAATATTGCTTTTTATAAGCAATAAATCAATAAAATTTTCTACACTATTTACTCCAAAAAGATCTTTTAAATTTCATTTCAAAGGAGTATCAGTACAAAAATAAGGCCAAATATCGTCTTTTAAAAAAAAAAATCAAAAGTCCTAAACACTCTAACTGCTCTCACGGTCATCCTCCACCTCCCCCTTGTCATCATCAACATCATCAGATCCCCCCTTATCACTGTCGTCAATGGGCACGAAACGTGAGAAGTCAATTCCAGGGAAAGCGGCTGAAACCTTCCCTCGGAGATCCTCGAAACCATCAATGAAAGCATCTGCGAGGTCATTCTCCAAGTCTTCTTCAGCACGGGAAACTCTCTCCCAAGCAGCCTTCAACTTTGTCTTGGCAACAACAGCCTCTCTAAGTATGCCCCCCCAAGGGCCTCTGCAAGCTCAGCCTCCCTGAGCGTATTCCTCTCGAGGATCGCTAGAAGCTCAGCCTTAAGCTTAGTTGCCCTCTCATGGGCTGCATTAAGCTCACCATTCCTGAGCTCGTCCCTCGCACGGGTCACCAAAAGCTCAGACTCAAAATTAGAAGCCCTTTCATGAGCCGCCACAAGCTCACCCTCCCGGAGTGCGTCCCTTTCACGGGTTGCCAAAAGTTCAGAATCAAGCTTGACAATCCTCCCCTAAGTGGTAAGAAGCTCTCTTTGCACAAGGCTGAGATCCAACTTCAGCTTGTCCTAATTGTAGGCCCTCAAAAACAAGCAGATAGAGTAAGTCAAAACCTAACAAAAAAAAAAGAGAAAAGAGATTGAGAAAAGTCAAAAACACAGGAAACGACTGGAGAAAGGGAAATATCGGACCCTAACCTGAGCTAGGCCTTCCAAATACGTATTGACGATCCTATCAGTACTCGAAACGCTAAGCTGAGAAACTTCGGGTCCAAACACAAACCTCCCAAGCCTTGCCCTGATGATTGGCGGTCTCCTCCATCATAAGACTAGCCCAAATCAGCACTTAGGTAGAAGTTCTCGCATGAGGAGGGGACAAAGGAGGGGCAGCACGAGGAGGGGATGAAGGTGGGGTGGATGTGTCTGGCAAGAAAGAGTCTGGAGTAGCAATTGGAGAATTCACCAGCTGAGGAGGAACCACCGTGGGAGTCACTTGGGGGGCATCATCCGTCCTTGCCACTTTGAAAGAGGGAGGGATTTTACTAGAGAAACGGGACACCACCATCCTCTTACTTGCTGCAAGAGCAAAGAAATGCCAGGTAAATGGAAAATATCAAGGGAAGAAGAGAATTAAAAGAGGAAACTAGCTCACCCCTTTTTTTCGAAGAGGAACCACCGAATTTCTGAGAGGGAGCAACGACCCTAGTATCCTTGGGTAGGAGAGCTCCCAAATCTTTGTAAGGGCAAGCCTTGACAGCCTCCAACTTCCACTCCTGGTCTAGAGAAAGCACAAGCGTGTTTGTATAGGAATGCATACCAAATTTTCTAGCAGCACCCCAATGTGTTGGCACCAAAGCTTTGTCGACTTCTGTAGCCCATTCTCCACCAACAAAGAAGGAGCAAGATTTCCAGCCGCCACAATTAGAGCGCGTTCCTATAACCACTATACCACTTTTTGTGGTAAAGTAGTACACCCCTTATTGGTGCAGGGGTTTCGCTCAAATTGTATGCTGCATGGAACTCCATAGGAGAAGCATCCTCATGGTGCACTTTTCTTCACAATGCAAGAAAGCCCAACAGAACTTTTCAACCATTGGGTGCTAGTCACCCCGGAGTCAAGGAAAAGTAGTGCAAAACCTGATAAATGGGGAGAGGACATGGGGAATATTAACCCAGCCTCAAGTATCTCCTTATAAACAACAATATCACCGAAAGAGTCATCGCAAGCAAGTTCGCCCAATTCAGCCCGACGGCACAGTACGATCGGAGGAATACGATAAGTAAAAACAAACCTCGAGATATCTTCATCTAAATGAAACAGACTGGAAAGGGTACTCACCTTAGACCCATCATCATCGAGTCCCACTTTGGCTTTGTGTCTCTTCTTCAGGGGCCGTAGGGAGTAGTCTAAACCACAATTTGAGAAGTTTTAAGGAACTTGAATCGGAGGAGTCACAGTCGGGTCTTGATCATCAAAAACAGCACCCAAAGCTTTCTTATCGCTTGCAATGTCTAGCCCAACACTTTGAGGGGTACCTAACTGTCTTTGCTCGCCAAAATGGAGCTGCCCAGTAGCTGGAGAGGTGCCTAACCCTTCAAAATTGCACAAAATCGCATTTTCGGCACCAAAATCAGCGCTTAGAGTGGCGCTTAGATCTGTCCCTGCACCCAGGCTGCTGCCCAGCTCCCTTGTTGAGCTCCTGCTGTCCTGGACAGGATAGCCTTTTTCCAGCCTGTNTCAGATCTGCCCCTGCACCCAGGTTGCTGCCCAGCTCCCTTGTTGAGCTCCTGCTGGCCTGGACAGGACAGCCTTTTTCCAGCCTGCACAACGCTGCCCAGCCCACCAAGCGTCGCGCGCGCTGCCCAGTCCGCCAGACTACACGCGCGTGCTGCCGAGTCGCACGCTTGCGCTGTCCAGTCCATCAGGAGCGCTATCTAGACCATCCTGCGCGCTGCCCAGCTCCCTTGCTGTGTTCCTACTGGCCTAGATAGCCTTTTTTTTCTAGCCTGCATAGCGTTACCCAGCCCACCAGGTGTCGCGCGCGCGCTGCCCAATCTGCCAGACTGCACGCGCGCTATCCAAACCATCCTGTGCGCTGCCCAGCTCTCTTGCACTGCCCAGTCCACCTCCTTGCGCGTTGCCCAGTCTGTCGGCACTGCCCAGACCGCCTCCCTACGTGCTGATTCGTGCAAAAGTGCTATCCAGCCGATTGGTTTGTGAAACTGAGCTGTCCAACCCACCATTTTTGGCACCCAGGCTGTCCAGTCCACCATTTTCGGCACCAAAGTTGTCTAGGACAGTACCCGAATGGTCCAAACTAGCCTCCAAGGTTCCTAAACCAGCGCCTAAAATGGTGCCTACCTCCTCCCTTTCTTTAATATCCACCACTCCCTCTTCAATCGGCATTGCCCACTTGAAAAACTCCACTAGAAAGGAAGAAATCCCACNAAAATGATGCCTACCTCCTCCCTTTCTTCAATATCCACCACCCCCTCTTCAATCGGCATTGCCCACTTGAAAAACTCCACTAGAAAGGAAGAAATCCCACTCTTGGAAGGATTCAAGAAGAACACACTTTTTCCTCTCAAAGTTTCAACAAAGTGGGTAGAACTTGAGTCTTCAAAGTTCTCAAGAATGGATGCTCAATCTCAAGGCAAGAGAAATGGAAAGAACTTGGGCTCTCAATATTTTCAAGAATGGTTTCCAATTTCAAGGTGAGTAAAATGGGTAGGATGAAGAAGAAGACTATATTTATAGTCTAGGATTTTTAAAAGAGGGAAAAGCCCAAATTGAAAATTATGGGCCCTCTTCAAAATTCAAGCAAAAGTGGGAAAGGCTTGGAGTTTGCACCAAAGCCAAAAATATATAAATGAAGAATCAATGCCTTTTTCTCCAAGCTTTCCTTGAACACGGGGCATTGAGGGGCAAATGATGGGTCAAGCCCAAAATAGCTCAATCTATGTGCAAAGTCCAAATTCCAATTGAAAAGCTCAACCTCATTTAAAAATCTACCAAGCCTAACATAGCCAAAGACCAAGTTAGACTCTTTGCTTAGCCACGTCATCAAGGGGGAGAACATGTGAAGCCTTACCTGCACGCCGAAGGAAACGGTCCACCCACACCATATCTTTGACTGCATCTCATGGAGAGCTCCTCAACCACCTCGCTCGTTGAGAAGAGATCGCGAGCTCCAACGAAATGGTTACTTAGTCGTTAAAGAGTAGGCCCAATCTGTTAGGGGGCCACTATAAATTACACGCCCCACCAACACATGGAAAAACACACTGATTACCTGGGCATCACACTTTTCCTGAGCACGACTCTCTATTCTCCTTCAAAACTTGTACTCTCTACTCTCCACTCTCTTGAATTAATAAAATACCTGGTAATCAAAAGCCATTAAAGAGTGGACGTAGGTCAAGCTGACCGAACCACTATAAATTGTCTGTGTCTCTCTATCTCCTATTATTAATTTTCTTACATTTATTATTCACACTTGACAGATGGTGTGCAAAACCATTTTGTGTATCATCAATTACGTTTTGATCTCTATTTCATAGTGTTAATATGATACAACCATGGAAGGATTATGATGCATGCAGCACTACATAATTATGATTTGAGATTTTCTAGAATGCAGAATCCTTGGTTGCCGCTGCAGTTTAGATTTATAGATTTTCTGCTCATCTATATTCTTGCTGATCCAACGTGGACTGTGCAACCATTCTTAGAAACGAGTTAGTAGGTGGGAACGGGGCTCACAGGATTGATAATCTTACATGTCTTGTGACATTGTTTTTTTTTTTTTTTTTAAAGTCATGATGCAGGTCGAATTTTCTTGTTTCAGCAACATAGAATTTTTCATAGCAGCGTGTATGGGACTCCCTTAAGTCGATATGTTTCTTGCGCATCTGTTGTACCATGTGAATTTTTTAATTCAATGCCAAGGAAAAGACATAAATTTTTGGGTTAGGGTGGGTTTGGTTTGAACATTGGCTCAAACACGATTTGAAGGGTCCTAGCTACGCCATACACACGACTCCTGGATCACTCTGGCGGACTTTCGTATCTGTTCAAGCGGCCGGTAGAAGTGGCCCTAAACACATCCTTTATTTAGTGTGATTCTTTACTATTGGCTATGAGTTGGATGGTCTAATCTTCAGCCAAGTGTTATCTGTGTTCAAAAGTATCTCGTTGTTATGTTCATAGATGAGTTGATTTCATTGTGTGAACAGAAATCACATAAGTTGGCGACAGACATCTATTTAGGGACATCGTTTTTGTTTTCTTGGAGCTTTTTGTTGGGATTTATTTATCGAATCTGTGTGCACATGGGAAGCCATGACTTTTAATAGTTTTATTGACCATTCAGATTCCAGAGCGGATCCATTCATCCTTTCATTTGAACTTTTGTGGGTACGTAAATTGTTTATGATTGTTTTGGTTATTGCATGACTCTATTTAGTATTTACTAGGCAGGATTAAAGGTAACATAGATGCATTTTTTATTATTTAAGAATAAAAAGTAAGAATAGTAAATTTTCTAATGGAAAGTTATTTCTTTTTGTGTTTGGTTGAGTGGATGAAAAATAAAAATAATTAATTTTTTTTTTGTGCTGGCTAATATTAGAGATGATAATCGAATCGTGTCGTAATAGATTCGTGTTGAGTCATTACGGGTTAGTGTCTAATATTAGTCACACATAATTCAACTCATTTAACTAATTGTATCTTGTTGAATTACAAGTTGACCTATTTATTTTTATATTGTGTTCGTGTTTGAGTTAATCAAGTTCGTGTTATCAAATTCGTGTAGAGTTTGAGTCACGTCATTATATTGAGTCAAAAATTTTCTGACAAAATTAAGATAAAAAAAAATATTTTTAAAATTAAAATATATATATTTTATTTATTTTAAAAATTTATATATATATATATATATATATACTACTTTAAAATGTGGGAATACATGAAAAATATTTTATTTCCACTTTTGTCCTCCAAAACACAATAATGTCATCTATATCCTTCATCTTTAATAGCAAAGTAAACCTAATCACCACTTCCACTTCTTCCCTTTACTCCTGTACTGACCCGTCTCTTTTGTATATCTCTCCCTATTTTTCAACCGTTTCTCTCTCTCTCTCTCTCTCTCTCTCTCTCTCTCCTTATTCTCAGCCGTTACTCTCCCTCTCGCCCCTGCGTTTTCACCCATCAACAAAGACCAAACCGTCATACCCCCTCTCCATCTCTCTTTAATTCTGCCTTTGCGTCCCTACAACTTATTATTAGCAGATTTAAGGGCTACTCCATACAACCCAGGTTCTATACCTTCACCTGTTATTTCTCCCCAATATTCTTTAATTATACTAATTCAATTTAAGAATCAGTTACGATCGCAATGCCTTGCACCCTTTGCCATTCTAGAAATCAATTAGCAACTTACGCTCTGTTTCTTTTAATTCCAAAATGACAGGAAGTAATGTCCAAAACAAAAATGACTACACCACTTCCCACATATCCTCCCAGTTCATAGCCTTAGCCTTCGCCTTCGCCTTCGCCTTCGCCCTTACTCTGTCAAACGTTGGCTGTATTTTGTTTCTTGGTATTCCACAAGCATCACTGTACTGCTTCATCAGGTAACAAATTTTTGTTAACAAATTATTCCTCTAATGTCTTGGGTTAGTCATTATCCTCTTGTAATTTTGTACATTTTGTATTTAATATAATTTTCTCTGTAATCGAGCGCCAAAACTATTCATTAAATTCAACCTCTAGAATGAGAAAATAGAAGTAACTTTTAAATTTTTTTTATTTAAGCTTGCATATAAGTCTTTATTATATAGTCAAAGAAATTTGAATCTTTTGATACTTGTAGCTGTAGTGGGTATTGGGTTTGAATTTACTTAATAAGTTCTGGTTGTTAGTATTTGTATAGAAATCCAATTGTGTTTCTTTTTTATTTTATTTCGTTTTTATGGCGTTGTTTGTTGTTTATTGTTTGTCTTCTTGAATTTAATACAATGAAAACGTGCAACAACAAAAAACTCTGCACCGGAAGTGTTTTGTAAACTTTAGAGGTAGGAAATCAATTTAAAGTGCCTAGAATCGGTACAGTCTAAAAGAATGAATTAGTTGATGTTATTGCTATTATTAACTTCAAAAAATATAGTAGACATTAGTTATTTTATTAGGAAAAATTTTGCCCAGACACAAAGACCTATAACTTCGAATAAGAGCAAATATTTTAGCTATATGCATGAATTTACTAAAGCAAAATCACAAAAATGGGCTGCAAATATAAATACTACCAAATTTAGAATAATGTTGTATTCAGGAAAACCTCCAATAGAAGTAAATGGACAATCTTCACCACAAACATACAGTTTTGAACTTGTTCATTTGACAAATGAGTTCATAACTAACATACTCGGTATCTAACACTTTGCTACCATGAAACTTGAGTCTGGTCTTTAGTCATTTGCATTAGACCAACTAACTCCTACCCAGATATGTAGGATTCTGGAATAATACAATCAAATTAGATGTGTTATACCTCATCCTTCTCATAACTGCTGCTAGATGCAGGATTCTCATAACTGCTGTTAGGATGAATAGGGTTATGAAATAACAATTAGACTTCACTTTATGGGAGAAATTGGTGGTATTGTGACCTTTTGCCATAATTTGTGATGATTGCTGCCATATGGTAATCAATTTTCATGAAGCTATGAGAAGAAATGGTTGACGCATTTAGTTCACATCGACAACCAAATATATTGGTGAATCTTATAATTTTGTTGTGAGATATAAATAATTTCTGCATCTAAATTTGATTTGTCAAGTTGGTTTGAATTGAAGGCTATTAGAAACTCGTCCTATATCAGAATAGTTGTTGCTGTGAATACTTGTCTTACACTTTACATATATCTGAGATTGGATAAACGACCCTTATTATAGTATTAACTTGGCCCTAATTGGTTGAACTACGATTTGTTTAAGTGAGAAATGGTAAAAGCCAGAAAAAAATCTTTACATATGTGATTTTTATTATAAAAAAGAAAAGAAAACAAATCTTTACATTGAACTGCTACAATTATGTACATATGCACCTATGATCGGTCTAGAGAAATTGTCTTCTCATTCAGTTGTACGGGTGTTGTTTTAGATATTTTGCAGTTGACACATTGGAATGAGTCTTCCATGGGATCCACATAGACCATTATTCCCATTTGGAAATCCATTTCGTATGGTGTTACCTAAGGGCCCACCCTCTCTCCATGGCTCCATGAACTGTTGAACACGTTTGAGGAAACCTTGGCAAAGAGGTTTAGGAAGCTTAAGCCAAAAGACAGGAGGCTGTACTGATCCTATCATGGATGAGGTTTGTAATGAAGTCCCTCTGTGACACGCACACTTATATAAAAGTCCTCATTACCGCACTTGAACTCCCTGTGTTGAATTAGGATGAGAAATGAATTGATGTATATCTGGACAATAGTGTGAAGTTGTTTGATATCTGCATTGCTTTCAGGTCTGAGCTGTCACGCCTGAATCAAGGTCATCTCTTATTTCAGTGCGTCTTGCATAACTTGGAATGCCCCACTCCAAAAAAGTTTTTGCATGCTCANACGCCTGAATCAAGGCCAACTCTTATTTCAGTGCATCTTACACAACTTGGAATGCCCCACTCCAAAAAAGTTTTTGCATGCTCATGCCTCATTTGATGGAGGCAGCACATTAATTGAAAGAACTCAACACTTGAGAACTGTTTTTCCATGCTAGACAATCTTACTAAAACACTTAACCATCCTAAGGTGAAAAACTCAACCAAAGCCAAGGTTTTGATGCGTGCTATGTATGGAGTTAAGGTGGTAACTTTGTTTGTTTGTAGCATCTTTATGGCTGCATTCTCAGGTTCGGCAAAGAAGTTGAGGGATTTCCAAGTTCTCGAAATATGCTTGTGGGCAGAAGCTTTTATCGAGCTACAGTTTTTTGTTAACAGAGGGATAAGAAATACATTTTCAAGTGGTAGTGTACAGTATTGAGAGAGCTTGAGGCAAATTATATAGTTGTCAACAAATTGTGCATAGCACCATTGAATTCAACCTCAGATTTGGGGAAGAAGAGTGAGAAGCTTTCACAAGGATTAGATGTTCTTGCAAAGGAAGTGGATGGCTTCTTCCATATTGTTTTGATCGAATTGGATGCTTTGCTTTGCAACTTAAGAGTGGGTAAATGTTCATCCTTTTGACCCGCACCATTGTTCTTGCTTTATTTGTATATTTTCTTTTATTTATCTACTGCAATTTGTGAGTTTGATGTTTGCATCAAGCTAACAACTTTGAACATTTTTTTTAAGTCACTATGCACACCAGTGTTTCGATATAGGTTTCTGAATTGATGCTTTAGTTGCTTAAAATGAACATTCTAAGCAAGGAGTTTGTTGGAGTAATAAGTAGTGGTTTAAATCAGAACTTGCTAGGCACCCTTTGCGAGGAGAGTAGGCATTTAAATTGAATCTTTCGACTCTGCCCTGATGTTTTTGTTTTGTTGTTTTCCTTTTCTCATGTTGGTACATCATATTTTTACCTGTTTGATCGTGTTATCTTTGAAACTAGATTGTTCCGGGGGGAAGCAACTTTCCCCAGCCTGCAATTTTGCTAGGAAGCAAGCACAAAATGCTGGTTTCTTGCTTCCATTTGGTTATGGAAAAGAGGAAATGTGTCTGCTCACGTATAATTGCTGCTTAAAGATCCTTTGGGAAAAGTAAATCACCGAGTGCAATTATGTTTCTTGACATTTCTCCAATTATGATTTATTTTTTGAACCTTCTCCAATTATGATTTATTTTTTGAACCTTCTCCAATTATGATGAGAGACACAATATATAAGGATGGAATCGAGAATGATGTATTTGAGCTAACTTGAAATATTATTTTCTTTAGTATATTTTTTGGATTTAGTTGTTCTTCGTTAATTATTTACCAATGTTTACCAAACAAGTGAATTTATAAAATTGTGGTTCACGACTTTAATATATATGATTTTCTATAAAATATAGTTCACGTGCAATGCACGTGTGCATTAACTAGTGTGTATATATATATATATGCATATTTTATCATTATATTTTTATACTAAATTAATGTATACATAATATATGTATATATAAAAAGATATATAGACAAATAAAATAAATCTCAACATAAATAATTAATTTTTTATCCACTTTTCTTCTGATTTTGGAGGAATTGATTTTGGTGAGCTAAAAGGAAAGTTAATTCATCAACTTTTTCATCCTTACCAAGCATGATGTTTTATTTATTCTTTTAACTTTTCATTCTTTTATTTTTCTATCATACCAAACATAATGTTTTATTAAATCCGTATTATTGAAATATCTCGGCATAGATCTCTATGTCATGTTAAATTTATTTGCAGGAGAATCTTGGATTTGCCACTAAGTTCCTCATCTGATGTATCATGCAGAAATTATTAAGCAGCATTACATTAAACTCTGATTTTAAAAAATGCAAAGTTTCTTGTTCGCTGGTTTTGTATAGGTTTCTAGATTTCCTGCTCATCTGTATTCTTGTAGATCCAATGTAGATTCCATTTTCTTTTAAGATGACACTTAGACAGTGCAACCATTCATACCAATGGCCAACAACCAAAACATTTTTGTTTCTGTAGAAACTGAGACAAATCGCAATGACCCAATTAAAATAGCAGAGCTCGACCAACTGAGTTATATATAACAGTGATTGATGTCGAAATTCCTAAATTTCGATGTATTTCAGAATATTTTTCTGTTTCATTATTGTCAGATTGATTGACTTACGCATGATCAGGAAATATGTACGTTGATGAAAGCAAACTGCTTGTTCTTTGTTCAAAAGTACCTTCTTTTTGTTTTTGTGGATGGTCAGATAAGAGTTGATTTGCTTGTGAGCAGGAAATATGTAAGTAGTTGACAGCAAGGATTAAAATTTGTTTCGTCTATTTTGAAACGCTTCCGTCTTCATGAAAACTAAAATGAATCAGTAGTGATTGAATATTAAAACGTCAATGTTTCAAGGTGTTTCGGAATGTTTTCACTAATGTTTCGGAACGTCTCAACTAATCTAATTTTNTATATATATATATATATATAGATATATATATGTATATTTTATCATTATATTTTTATACTAAATTAATGTATACATAATATATGTATATATAAAAAGATATATAGACAAATAAAATAAATCTCAACATAAATAATTAACTTTTTATCTACTTTTCTTCTGATTTTGGAGGAATTGATTTTGGTGAGTTAAAAGGAAAGTTAATCCATCAACTTTTTCATCCTTACCAAGCATGATGTTTTATTTATTCTTTTAACTTTTCATTTTTTTATTTTTCTATCATACCTAACATAATGTTTTATTAAATCCGTATTATTGAAATATCTCGGCATAGATCTCTATGTCATGTTAAATTTATTTGCAGGAGAATCTTGGATTTGCCACTAAGTTCCTCATCTGATGTATCATGCAGAAATTATTAAGCAGCATTACATTTTTAAACTCTGATTTTAAAAAATGCAAAGTTTCTTGTTCGCTGGTTTTGTATAGGTTTCTAGATTTCCTGCTCATCTGTATTCTTGTAGATCCAATGTAGATTCCATTTTCTTTTAAGATGACACTTAGACAGTGCAACCATTCATACCAATGGCCAACAACCAAAACATTTTTGTTTCTGTAGAAACTGAGACAAATCGCAATGACCCAATTAAAATAGCAGAGCTCGACCAACTGAGTTATATATAACAGTGATTGATGTCGAAATTCCTAAATTTCGATGTATTTCAGAATATTTTTCTGTTTCATTATTGTCAGATTGATTGACTTACGCATGATCAGGAAATATGTACGTTGATGAAAGCAAACTGCTTGTTCTTTGTTCAAAAGTACCTTCTTTTTGTTTTTGTGGATGGTCAGATAAGAGTTGATTTGCTTGTGAGCAGGAAGTATGTAAGTAGTTGACAGCAAGGATTAAAATTTGTTTCGTCTATTTTGAAACGCTTCCGTCTTCATGAAAACTAAAATGAATCAGTAGTGATTGAATATTAAAACGTCAATGTTTCAAGGTGTTTCGGAATGTTTCGGAACGTCTCAACTAATCTAATTTTTTTTTTTTTTCNTAAAACGTCAATGTTTCAAGGTGTTTCGGAATGTTTTCACTAATGTTTCGGAACGTCTCAACTAATCTAATTTTTTTTTTTTTCTGTTTTCATATTATTTTTGAAATATTTCTGAAAACTTTTATGTTTCATGGGTGATCGAAATAATGCATTGAGACAAAATCCTAATCCTTGGATGACAGCCATCTGTTTAGTGGAGGCTGAGGAGTGCCACCTTTTTTTTCATGATGCTTTTTCTTGAGAACTATTTAAAGAATCTGTGTGCAGATAGGAAGCTGTGCCTTTTAATAAAATTTTTGACTATTCAGATTCAGGAATGGATCCATGCATTATTTGGACATTTGTTGAGGGACCTTTTTGTACTTAAATTGCGTGTGATTGTTCTGATGCTTATTAAAACCGTATGATTAAACAATTCTGCTTTGATCTCTAGGTCAAACCATCTGATTTAGCCATGCAAGGATGACTAGGCAGCATTACATTATTAAACTTTGAGATTTCTTGTTTGCTGGTGCAGTATAGGTTTTTCTAGATTTGCTGCTTATCTGAAATCTTGTTGATCCACCCCTGTTCTTTTAAGCTGACCATAATCGAAATGACCAAATTGTTTTTTTGTTTCCATAAAAATTGAAACAAATCAGGAANCCTAGAATGCAGATTTCTTGTTTGCTGGTGCAGTATAGGTTTTTCTAGATTTGCTGCTTATCTGAAATCTTGTTGATCCACCCCTGTTCTTTTAAGCTGACCATAATCGAAATGACCAAATTGTTTTTTTGTTTCCATAAAAATTGAAACAAATCAGGAATCGTGTTTCATAGTAAACATGTGTGTTTGAATTGTATCTCAAAAAATAGTATCTAAAAATAATTTTTGAAAAGAGTTTTACAAAAGTGTATTTTGGGTATCAATCGAGGGCTAAGGTTGAGTAGTGAGTATCAGAAGAAATCAATTAGTCGGAGCTTGCCGTCGAGTGGTGGATCCTCATGTATATGGTCTACTTCGAGTTTACAGCATTCTTCGTTTTTGCAGTGTTCTTTGTGTTTGGAGTAGAAGCAGTTGAGAAGAGTTTCAGGAGACTAGTGTTCTTCGGTTGGGTTTGCAGAGAAGAGGCTGTTGGGTTTTCGGGCACTTGTAGCACACGCAAATTATAGTTTGATTCCTTTCAATTATGACTTTAGTATCACTTTTTTCCTACAACTATTAAGCTTCTCACTTTGCTTTCTTAAACACTAGAAATAGTTTTACAATTCACAAAAATCAAACGTTCGACAGGACTAAAATTAGAGTAGTGTGATTATAGTTGGAAGTGCAATTAAGAGTGTTCACCCTACCAACAGGCAGGAATTATTATATTCCCTTTTCTTATCCCATTCTTTGCCGAAGACTAATTTCTTGACTAAGTCTACCCGATTAGGTAATATTTTCTCCGAATTCCGTCCAACACAATCGGATAAAATATTGGAAGAAGAAGTAGAAACAGGAAGTAGAAACAGAATCAAAGCTCAAACAAATTAACTTCATATCAAGAGTTATACTCGGCATGTCAAATATGGCATTATCTCATTTTTGAGATGAATTACCATTAGTGATATTGCGATTCATTCTTAAAAAGTTCCTCAAAATCCCCACATAGGTAGATGTAGATCTACTGTAATAACTGCAAATAAAATCAACAAAAATAAAATAGACTCTGAATCGTGGAGAGGACAATTGGTATAAAAACNTAAAAAAAAATTATTGACAATTATCTCAGTAATCAAATAGACATACATGATATACAATTCAATTCTGTGTGCCGGATTAAAAAGGAAAATAAAGGAAGTGGAAAAGAATGTCCCAATCTTAAGTTCCCAAATTTAAGTTTCTGGTTGTCTACTCTCTTTTCCAATTTTCATAAGTGGAAAGGACATAATTGACCATGGATTTGTTTTCCCATTTACTTCTTTCTTAGGGACATGTAAATAGTACTTTCAGATAGTTTTTCGAATCTTATGCCAACTTGTGTTTTCAATCAAAATATGAAGTCTAATAAAGTTAAATNCATAACACGACACGATTAACTGATATGAATCGATATGGATTAAGCAGGTTTGGGTAAGACCTTAAAAGGTTCGGGTGATAAACAGATTGATCCATTAAACATGTCGTGTTCGAGTGAGATCTGTCAACCTGTTTATAACCCGTTTGAATAAAATTAATATAATAATAAATTAATAATTATTTTAAAAACATTAGTCAGATTTTTTTTTAGTGACAACTATACAGAAAATATATAAAGATATCTTTCCCTAATTCCAAAGTCCAAACCTTAATTCTTTCTAATTATTTTCTCTCCACATTTCAAATTTCTAGAGTATATGCGAGTTTCTTTGCTTCTCTTGCTTCTACATGTGAGTGTATATATTCTATGGACTGCTTGGAAGCAATTACAGTGTAGAACTTTCAAGAGCTGCTAATGATCTTCAGTAATTTAGTTCTGGATCTAATCTTATATTCTTCCACAACCCATTTTTTGCTGAAAATTGCAAGGCTCACAAGTAACAGGACCCAGACCCACCCTTTTTTTTTTTTATAAAGTTCTTGCTAGTGTTTTGGGCACTTCTTTATTCTTGCAGATTTTAGTTGCTTGGATTTGATCTTCATGGTTGATTTCTATATCTTTTGTTTTGTTTTATTTGTGTTTTTAATCTCCTTTTTGTCATTGGGAAACTTCAAATTGATGGATATTATACTTCACAGGGAGCTACCCTTGCCCTGATTTATCATTTTGCTAGCTGAGTGGTCTGAATTTGCAAATATGCAATAGATTGTGGCCAATGGGTAATGAAATCTGTGATTTAGAATGTTGTCAATTTTGACATACTTGCAGTTATACATTAAGCAAACATTCTGGGCCTTCTTGATGATTAATCGCTCTTGTGAACGTAGAATTTGAAACTTCAAAAACAGAAATTCTGAAGCTTCAAATAACTAATATTCAAAATTTCAATTTTTTTTAAAAAAAAATTATTGACAATTATCTCAGTAATCAAATAGACATACATGATATACAATTCAATTCTGTGTGCCGGATTAAAAAGGAAAATAAAGGAAGTGGAAAAGAATGTCCCAATCTTAAGTTCCCAAATTTAAGTTTCTGGTTGTCTACTCTCTTTTCCAATTTTCATAAGTGGAAAGGACATAATTGACCATGGATTTGTTTTCCCATTTACTTCTTTCTTAGGGACATGTAAATAGTACTTTCAGATAGTTTTTCGAATCTTATGCCAACTTGTGTTTTCAATCAAAATATGAAGTCTAATAAAGTTAAATTCGTTCAATGTTCTAATTCTATATCTATCCTTGATCATGACTAAAGAGAGGTATTGAAATATGTAAAATCCGGTAAATTTAAATTTTTTACAAAAAAGGTAAAACGGTAAATTGCCGTTACAGTACGGGTTAAAAACCTGAATTTTTCTAGATCTCGGATGACGAAACGGACCTCACCGTTAGATTCTTATCGCAAAATCTAGTTACCCTGTCAAATTTCATCGAATTTCAAGATAGTCGGATTTTTCACGTTTTATGAGGCGGTCGAGTCTCAGATGACCAAAAAATGAGATTTTTGATAAAATTTCAAAAGTTGAAAAATTATTTAAGTTAAGTTAAAAATAAAAATATTTTGAACTTAAACCGGGACGAAATTTAATCGTTTTGGAACGAAAATGGACTCGGGAAAAATAGGGTCGTGTGGTGCGTTGTGGGCCAAGCATTGAGAAGTATAAATAGGGGAAAAATCAAATTTTTTTCCTATTCTCTTGTCCAGCCGTTAGCTGATAGAAGAAGAGAGGGAAAGAGTTTGGATCCTCCACCTTCTCTCTACAATCTACAACTCTACGGTGCTTGGATCCACTCGGGCCAAAAAGGAAAGTTGTTCTCCTCGACGTGGGCTACAAAACCATACCAAGGAGGTCGGTTTTGGGCAAGATTCCAAGGATGAAATTTTTGGGAGAAGAAGATTCTAACTTGAATCGGGTTCTTGGAGCTTCCCAACGTGTTCTTACGCTTCAAAAGGTAGGGTTCCTTCCTACTTGAGTTTATTTTACAACCTAGGGTGTTGTATGTAATGGATAGGTTGATAGAGATATATATCACATGCCTATGGATGTAGAATTGGTGAAATGAGTATAGAAAAGGCTTAACAAATGAATTTCTAACTTGAAATTGATATATGTGGTGATCGAGTGTGTAATTCTATGGAATTTGGTGCCTTGGGGTTAAGTGAATTTGCCCTAAAGTGATTCATGAAAATTTGTATTATGTGGGCATGATAAGTGTTTAATTTATGTTTTGAAAATTAAGTGTGTTATTGACATATATGAAATAACTTGCTTATGGATTATGGTTGGATAAGAACAACATATATGTTCTTTGATATATTAACATTGTGATGAAATTTGACTATTATATGCTTATGACATGAGTGACCATGAAATATGAAAATATATGTTAAAGTTTCTCATATGTCATTCATCACATGTAGACATGACATTGAAATAGCAATGGTGCATTACATTACATATGCACAGAGACATCGTATTTTATGGGTGTGGGTGCATAGTTGACATCAAACACCACGTAGGTGGATGATGGGTGGGCTCGAAAAGGTTGAATTGAATATCCGGTTGAGTCGCACGGTTACATGAAAAAAAATTGGGTCGGGGTTAGCAAGAAGGGTTAGACTATCTCCCGGATGAGAGGCCCGGTATTTTGGATACACACTTCTGATGGTATAAGAGCCCATAAAGTGTGTCGGTGTACACGGAACTGTTGGTGGAAGTCTATGAATTCCGTGTCGGTTGGATGATCGTTGGTATAAGTCCATAAATACCCACCCTAAGAAAGACGCGGATATTTTAAATAGTCATTGGGTGTGTAACACAAATGACGGGGGCTTAGAAAGCCCGATTTTGATATTCACTACATAGCATGGGATGAAGGTAAACGGTCGGAACTAAAAAACTCAGTTTTATACACATTGGCATTGCATGTGTTGTGGAGCCAAGAAGGGCTCCGGTAAATTGCATGAATGATATCATTTCATTTTATGGCTTGGCAAGTTAGATTCCAACTTTGATTTGCTTAAATCTTGGTTGGAATGATTGTTCTTGAAAAATGTTGCATGTGAACATTGCATATGCACTTAGGTTAGGGAATAGCCTCTGTAGGAAACATTTTACTGAGCGTTGACTCACCTTATACGGGAACACATTTCAGGTGTGGGATACATTCCGGTGGATGACACTCATTCGGGGCCTCGAGGGTGAAGAAGAGTCGGATTATGGATTTGAAATGAAGTTTTATAAAACTTTTGTTAAAAAACTACGTTTTGATATGTAAATGTATGAATCAAATGTAATAGAACTTGTATAGATCATGTATAATGTAGAAAACGATATTTTACATGTGTTGGGATGTTTGTGAGAAGGTTTGGAATGAATTGGAAATGAAAAATAGGTGACACAGATAATTCTGGACAAAACCTTCCGAAAAGTCGAAACAAACCTTCCTGAAGGTTTGGACAAAGACAAGGAAGAATTGTTGAACAATGTGTGAAACCTTCCGGAAGGTCTTCACATTTTTCTAAAATGAGGGAATCCAATTTGTAACTTCTTTCGAAAGGTTTAACACACCTTCCGGAAGGTCAACACTTCTTTTTTAAAGAAAGGGTTCCAGTATGCTCGATTTTTTGGAAGATTGAGGAAAACTTCCGAAAGGTTTATGAAAACCTACCGGAAGGTGTTTCCAAAAATCTGAAAATTTAAGAAAACTTTGCCATGCTTTTGGGCTTGGGTTTCCTTACTGCCAATGATACAAATGGACCTTAAATGGGATCTAATTGGGTGTATTGAACCGCAGTTGAATTAAATGATTAAAGGAACATGGGTTACACGTGTGAGTTATAATCTCAGACAAAGGGATATTATTGACTTGATGCCGGAGTGGACAACAATCACGGGTATTTTCGTGGGTTGACGAGTGGTCAACGGTTAATAAAGGACCTCTGATTTTTGGGGCGTCACAAAATATGTAACTTATAATGCCAAGTTTTTGTTATTTATCTAATTATGAGTCTATTTAATTATTCATGTTATATAATATTTCATTTTAATTTGGGTAAAGCATAAGAATTTAATTGTTGAATCTACTCATTGTCGTGGAGGTGGAGATTTGATCTCTTTCACCTGTTTGGGATTATGGTTTGTAATATGATTGTTCTTTGGTGTAATTGTGTTATTTCAGATTGTATTTATGATTTGTAATATGGTTGTTGGTGGGATTTGGTTATTTTAGATTGTAGTTTATACTTTGTAATATGGTGTAATATTTTTAAATATAACATTTTTTTGTGTTAATTTGTTAGTTTTATGAAGTTATATAGTATTTTTAAATAAACAGGTACATGAGTCAAACGGGTGGTTACCATGTTAACCCGACCTAATCCAACACGACTCGTTTAAAATTAAACGTGTTAAATAAGTCGTGTCATATTACCCGTTTATTAAACAGTTTGTGTTTAAGTTTTTTACCTATTTATTAAACGTGTCGTATATTAGTTTACATGCTTTTCAACCGTCACTCATTTAACCTGACACGTTTGACACCCCTACACACATATATATTTAAAATGTTAAAAACATATGGGTGGGTTCAAGTAGAAGATGAAAATTGTGTGGTATTCCATATTCTTACTAAATTTTTTGCATAATATCAAAAATGTTTCCATTAGCTTACTCAATTTTTTGCAAAAGCTANTTTGTGGTGTTCCATATTCTTACTAAATTTTTTGCATAATATCAAAAATGCTTCCATTAGCTTACTCAATTTTTTGCAAAAGCTGATCAGCTGAGTCTGATACAATCGAAATATGTAGTTGAGCAAAAATTTGAACACCCCTAAGTGCAATATCAAAATATATGAGAGTGGTAGCNTGTGTGGTATTCCATATTCTTACTAAATTTTTTGCATAATATCAAAAATGTTTCCATTAGCTTACTCAATTTTTTGCAAAAGCTAATCAGCTGAGTCTGATACAATCAAAATATGTAGGTGAGCAAAAATTTGAACACCCCTAAGTGCAATATCAAAATATATGAGAGTGGTAGCGGTGCAACTTGAGTGGGCCAACCTGAACCCAATCCAAAAAAATAGTGTTAAGATTGAAGTTTTTAGGGTTACATTTACAAATAAGGGTTGAAAACTTCAACCCAAATTAAATTTGAGCAAAACTTGGGTTAAGAGTTTGGATTCACAAGGTTTAACTCAAACCTAATCTAAATTGATGAAATGGGGCTCAATCTGAACCTAACCCAAGTTCAATCNATCCAAAAAAATAGTGTTAAGATTGAAGTTTTTAGGGTTACGTTTACAAATAAGGGTTGCAAACTTCAACCCAAATTAAATTTGAGCAAAACTTGGGTTAAAAGTTTGGATTCACAAGGTTTAACTCGAACCTAATCTAAATTGATGAAATGGGGCTCAATCTGAACCTAACCCAAGTTCAATCCGAATTCATTTATTACATTTATATAACAATATAATATAAAAATAGATTTTGTAATTATTATTATTATTATTTAAAGGGAGAGTGAAACATGATTTATAAGGATTATAGATGATGAAAAAAATTTACACAAACCATGTGAAATAAGTAAAAAAAATAAAAGAAAGATAAGAAGTTGTCGTCCCACATTGGATAGACAACTCAAATGACCTCTCACCTCTCACCTATATAAAGAAACCTCACCCTTATACTCTAAATAAGTTGTTTTGATAGATTTTATCTTAGTGGACCATATATGCCTATGTAATAGTCCAATATTGTTCAAAAACTCACACATAATTTTGAATTATATTTGTTGAGTCCGAATTGGACTCGAATTAGATAACCTGATTTCAATCTGGGCTTGCCCGAAATCAACTTGGGCAATACTCAAGTTGAGGCAGAGTTATAGTTAAGGTTAAAGTTATGATCGAAGATTTTATATCTAAAATTGGACTAGAATTGATCCTTTAACCCCGAGACATTGGAATCGAATTTTGACTTCACCAAATCTAACTTTAGATGTTCCAACTTTGCATTTCTCTCACGAAAAAAAAAAGTGAAAATTGGTCAAAGGTATTTATAAATTGTCTTTAAGCCATTAATCCAAGCATTATATTTTAGGTTAATATCAACTTGCATCTTAAAAGATTATTCGAATTTTAATTTGTACCCTTAAAATTTAAAAATATTAATTTACACCATAAAAAAAATAAATACGTATCAATGTGCACCTGAGAAGGGTGTCAAATGTGGTGGGCTAAATGGGTGACGGATGAAAAATATGTAAATTCATACACAAAACGTTTAATAAAAAAGTGAAAAAGCTCAACACAAACACGAATTATTTAATAAACGGATAATACGACATGACTCGTTTAACTTATTTAGTTTCAAACAAATCGTGTTAGGTAAGACCAGGATCACGGTAAACCACCCGTTAGACCCATTTATTTGTTTGTTTAAAATGCTATATAACTTTATAAAATTAAGAACATAACATAAAAAAATATGATATTTAGGGAAAGGTATTTTTAGATGGCATATATATTTTCTAGTGGCTGTCATTAAAAAAAGTTATGGCTAATATTTTTAAAATAATTATTAATTTATTATTTTATTAATTTATTATTATATTAATTTTATTTAAATAGATAAATGGATTGACAAGATTCATCTGAACACGACTCGTTTATTAAACATGTTTGGCGGATCAACCCGTTTACCATCCAAACCCACTTAATTCATGTCGATTCGTGTTGGTTAATTATTTTGTGTCAGACTTTAACAGGCTTACCTGAGACTAACTGCCATAAATTTTTCCGTTAAAAAAGTTTTGGTTAATTATAAATTACACCCTTCAAAATTTAAATATTTCACATTTATGATCCAAAAAAAATTTCATCAATTAATATTCATTAAATAGCTCTCAATTGCATCATATCATAACATTTTTGTATCGTGTTCAAGCTAATCAAGAAATATTATCGTGTCGAATCAATTGTGTTGTGTCTTATATTTCACATTTACGATAGTTCATATAATACTATTTAATATTTTTTAAAAAATATAAAAATACAATTTTTTTGTCTATAATACTTGTTAAATAACTATTTGGGTAAATTACATCGACACCCCCTGAATTTTATCACTAAAACACATAGACTCCCTCAGGGATGACATATTACAATGACACCCCCTGTCAGTCATAGTCAACTAACACACCTAACAGAAGTTTTAAAAGAACTATATTGCCCTTATTTAAAATAAATAAAACCAGCCTAAACCATATCAAACATCATATTTGTATTTTGGCCTTGCATTTACCCCTCTATCTCTCTCCACTCCACTGCCCATCATCAACCCCTCTCTCTATCGTTCTCTCTCTCTCTCTCTCTCTCTCTCTCTCTCTCTGTTTTATTGCTAACCACCCCTTGGTGGTTGGGTAAACAGTGGCGATGATAAGAAGGTGGTGGTGGTGGCTGGGTAAATGGTGGTGACTAGAGGAAGAGGGTGGTGGTTGGATAAATGGTAGTGAAAGGAAGTGTTTGACAGAGAATTAGGGTTGGTGAATTCTCAAATTCAAGGAGATTTCGAATTTGGGGAATTTGGGTTTGGGTGTACAGAGAAAAGGAAGGAAATCCATACCTGTGATGGGTGATGATGATGGTTGGCGGGACTCCTGTGTGGATCCTCAACTCCCAGGGTGACACGTGGCCCAATAAAGTCATTAGGATGTCTGGAAGATGCCGAGGGGGTGAGCCGAGGCATGGTGACACAGATTGGCCGAGTACAACAGTTGACATCATAGTCAAAGCGATGTGACCTTGCATTTATAGCAAGATGAGTGATAGTGACAAGACAAATAAATATGGGGCTGCCACCAATTGCTCTCTGCAAGTCTATGACTACTGTCATGATGACTGGAGTATTAATGACTGATGCGCTGAAACAACGTCAGTCCATCAGCAACTACACTTAAGGCCAGACACCGGATTTGTTATAGCGCCACATGCCTATGATTTAAAAGGCTGTTTTTCCACGACAAACCCGGGCATTAATCTAGTCAGCTTCACCAGAAGTAGGTTTCCAGACGGTCAGGCAGCCTACAACACATGCACGTTTTGGACACCAACACAAGAGGCTAGGCAGCAACCAAGGCGTGACCTAAGTGAATTCAGCTAGAGGCAAGCGTCAGCGAAGATGTTTCTCGAAAGATTTTTGATTTTTGATGAACAGAACAACCATTCATCCTTTCATCTGCTCCTAACGTCGCAGGGCTCTGATATAGTTTTTTTTGAAAAGAACAACAACTCATTGACTTTGCTCCGGTAGTCGCAAGGTGCATTAGATCGAGTTCCCAAAGCGCACCTGTTATATATAAAAACTCCTTACTAAGCAAGACGACTCCATCTCTTGACAGATGAGATTGGACTCAAGCCTTATCCCGAGTTCTCTGATCCACCGAGTAGTCCGTGCCCTATCCTGCGGTTCAAGATCTACGATGGAAAGACTGACCCTGAGAGCCATCTTCGGCAATACAGACAATTGATGTCAATCTATGACACCGACCAAAGGGTGTTACGCTGAGTTTTTCCCATGAGCCTCGGGGACACGGGCATAAGGTGGTACGAGAACCTCGCCCCCAAGAGCATAGGGTCCTAGAGGCAGTTGACAGTGCTTTTCCTGGCCCGATTCATCACCAGCAGCAAGAAGCCTAAGGACATTGGCGCTCTATTAACGCTCAGGCAAAAAAGGGGAGAGACGCTCTGGCAATACGCTATCCGATATTGGGATGAGGTCAATGAGGTGGAGACATGTTCGGAGACATTCGCCGCGACATCATTTAGGTTGGGACTGTCCCGAGATACAGATTTGTACAAATCATTGACCAAAAAGGTTCCGACAGATATGAAAGACTTAATGACTCGAATAAACAAGTATGCCCAGGTGGAGGAAGAATCCGTCGCACCCGAAAATAGGGTGACAATGCCGAGAAAAAGGGAAAGGGAGCAGCCGTTCCGGAGGGGAGGACCAATCCCACCCCCAAGTTGTCTATCCTTCCAGGGGGTAACCACGGTGTTCAACGAGCCCATTCACAAGATACTCTCTAAAATAAAAAATAAACCGTACTTCAGGTGGCCCCTGAGGATGCTTAGCGACCCATCGACAAGGAATTCGGCCCTCCGTTGTTCATATCATAGAGATGTCGGCCATTTGACGGAGGAATGCAACAGTTATCGGTCCTTCTTAGAGCGGTTGGTGCAACAGGGGCACCAAGGAGAGTTCATCGACAAGGGCCGGCCCGGGGGGTCGGTGGGGGAACGAGCCGAAGGACCAGCTGAGGTAGCACCCGTGATCGAAGTCATCCATGCCTGCACGGTGGAGCGGCCCACATACAACTCCCTTCGCTTCCAGTTGCAAAAGGTGTCCTAGGAAATCAAGGTGGATGAAAGGGGGGACCAGCAGCCGTCCAAAAGATCTCGGGGTGCTGCCAAGGTAATTCAGTTCTCCAATGTCAATCTTGGAGGGGTGGTCTTCCCCTACGAGGATGCATTGGTGATCACATTGCGAGTCGGGAAGTTCGACGTTAAGAGGATATTAATGGACTCGGGCAGCTCCTCCGAGGTAATGTACAATCACCTTTTTAACAAGATGGGACTCTTTCAAAAGGATTTAGAACCCATGAAGACTCCCCTCATCGGATTCAACGGTTCCAGCGCCTTGCCCCTTGGAAAAATCACTCTTATGGTACGAGCAAGGGTGGTGACCATTCCAGTAGAGTTCGTGGTGATAGACTCCGACTCTCCGTACAACGCAATTATGGGGAGATCATGGTTGCATGCACTTAAGGCGGTCCATTCATCCTACCATCAGAAGATAAAGTTCCCAACACCACAGGGCGTAATGGAAATCCGGGGTGACCAGGCCTCGGCAAAAAGCTAGTTCTACGCTGCTGTCAAAACGGGAATAAGCGGCCGGAGTCAGGAGCGCAATCCCGATGCGGTGATTGCCAAATAGCAATCACAGAACGGTTGGCCAAGGGTGGACGAGCCCATAATAGAGCCTGCCGACCGCTCCACCGAAGCCTTGGTAAAGGTTCTCCTGAACTCTGATGACAGCGAGAAATACTTCCTGATAGGGGAATAACTCAGCGATGCAGAGAAGGAGGATAAGACCTCCTTTTTACACCACAATGCCGATGTCTTTGCCTGGACCCAGGCCGAGATCACGGGAATAAGTGCCGACGTGATGACCCATTGGTTCCGTGTGAACCCCTTGTTCAAACCCGTCAGGCAAAAGGCCCGAAGAACTGCCCCCATCATGCGAAAGCTGTGGAAGAAGAATTGGAGAGGTTGTTGGGAGCGGGTTCCATCAAGGAGGTGCAGTTCCCTCAATCGCTCTCTAATACCGTGTGCGCCAAGAAGAAAGAAGGAAAATGATGAGTCTGTGTGGATTTCACGGACCTAAACAAGGCTTGCCCTAAGGACGAGTACCCNCAATCTTGGAGGGGTGGTCTTCCCCTACGAGGATGCATTGGTGATCACATTGCGAGTCGGGAAGTTCGACGTTAAGAGGATATTAATGGACTCGGGCAGCTCCTCCGAGGTAATGTACAATCACCTTTTTAACAAGATGGGACTCTTTCAAAAGGATTTAGAACCCATGAAGACTCCCCTCATCGGATTCAACGGTTCCAGCGCCTTGCCCCTTGGAAAAATCACTCTTATGGTACGAGCAAGGGTGGTGACCATTCCAGTAGAGTTCGTGGTGATAGACTCCGACTCTNATTGTTATACTGTAATGCCCTTTGAGTTGAAGAATGCCGGGACAACTTACCAACGATTGATGAATAAGATTTCAAAGACCAGCTCGGCGACACGATGGAGGTGTACATTGATGACATGTTGGTCAAGAGCANTACATTTATCCTACCATCAGAAGATAAAGTTTCCAACACCACAGGGCGTAATGAAAATCCGGGGTGACCAGGCCTCGGCAAAAAGCTACTTCTACACTGCTGTCAAAACGGGAATAAGCGGCCGGAGTCAGGAGCGCAATCCCGATGCGGTGATTGCCAAATAGCAATCACAGAACGGTTGGCCAAGGGTGGACGAGCCCATAATAGAGCCTGCCGACCGCTCCACCGAAGCCTTGGTAAAGGTTCTCCTGAACTCTGATGACAGCGAGAAATACTTCCTGATAGGGGAATAACTCAGCGGTGCAGAGAAGGAGGATAAGACCTCCTTTTTACACCACAATGCCGATGTCTTTGCCTGGACCCAGGCCGAGATCACGGGAATAAGTGCCGACGTGATGACCCATTGGTTCCGTGTGAACCCCTTGTTCAAACCCGTCAGGCAAAAGGCCCGAAGAACTACCCCCATCATGCGAAAGCTGTGGAAGAAGAATTGGAGAGGTTGTTGGGAGCGGGTTCCATCAAGGAGGTGCAGTTCCCTCAATCGCTCTCTAATACCGTGTGCGCCAAGAAGAAAGAAGGAAAATGATGAGTCTGTGTGGATTTCACGGACCTAAACAAGGCTTGCCCTAAGGACGAGTACCCTTTTCCCAAGGTTGATCAGCTCGTAGACGCCACGGCCGGCCACATGCGCATCACCTTCATGGATGCTCGAGCTGGATATCACCAGATTCCCCTGCACGAGCCAGATCAGGAGAAAACGACGTTCATCACTCCGCGGGGGATCTATTGTTATACTGTAATGCCCTTTGAGTTGAAGAATGCCGGGACAACTTACCAACGATTGATGAATAAGATTTCAAAGACCAGCTCGGCGACACGATGGAGGTGTACATTGATGACATGTTGGTCAAGAGCAAGGAGGAGGCTGACCATTTTCGCCATCTCGGGACGACATTTGCCATCCTCCGGGAATATGACCTGAAACTTAACCCCTCAAAATGTGCCTTTGGAGTAAGTTCTGGAAAGTTTTTAGGGTATTTAGTCACTCATCGGGGGATCGAGGCAAACCCCGAGCAGATACAGGCGATTCAGAATGTTCAGGCGCCCAAGACTGTCAAGGATGTTCAGAAATTGGTCGGGATGTTGGCGGCCCTTAACATGTTTATTTCCAAATCGTCCGATAAGTGCAAACCATTCTTTTCCAAGTTAAGGGGGGCAGNAGTCTTCATGGTGCTACAAACACGAGTCAAGCGCTCGGTCGTTGGGGGCACGACCCCGAGGGGTGTAAGACTCCACTCTTGGAGCAACNGAGGTTTGGAACGAGGAGTGCGATCGAGCTCTTAAAAGGATCAAGGAGTACTTGAAAACACCCTCTGACGTTGTATGTTCCAGCAGCAGGAGAGGTGTTAAGTCTTTATTTGTCCGTCTCTCAAGACGTCGTTAGTGGAGTATTGGTCAGGGATAGCGAAGGGGCACAGAGACCCATGTATTTCGTAAGCAATACCTTGCTCGACGCTGAGACAAGATACTCTCCAATGGAGAAGTTGGTATTGGCATTGGTGGTCTAGGCAAGGAAACTCTGGCATTATTTCCAAGCTCACGCCATAGACATCCTTACGGACCGACCTCTCAAGCCGATCCTGCACAAGGCCGATATGTCCGGAAGGATTGCCAAATGGGCTGTAGAGCTCGAGAAGTTTGAAATCAGGTACAAGTCCTGAACGTCAATAAAAGGACAAGTCCTAGCGGATTTTGTTGCCAAGTTCTCTGCGTGCGAGCCCCCAACACTGGATCGATCGGAGGACGTGTGGGATTTCCATGTTGATGGGTCCTCGAACGCCAAAGGGGCAGGGACAGGTATCGTACTAGCCAACCCAAAAGGGTTCATCATTGAAAGGGCTGTCAGATTAAAATTCAAGGCGTCCAACAACGAAGCCGAGTACGAAGCATTGCTAGCAGGACTGGACGCCGTAAGTTCGTTTGGAGTTAAACACCTTCGGATTTTTTGTGATTCCCAGCTGGTCGTGAACCAGGTCAATGGGGACTTCGAGGTCCGGGATAGCAGGATGAAGGCAAGATCATGAAAAAGCAAGATCCAGGATGAAAAAGTTTGAAAAAGTGGAAGTTTTCCAGATCCCTAGAGATCAAAACACCCACGCCGACGCTTTAGCATGCTTGGCCTCGGCTTTGGTCTCAGAGGTATCTCAGCGTATACTTATCGAGACCCGGGACAGTCCGAGCATAGACGAAGAGAGTGCTGAGCAAGTATACCCAACCATAATGGGGGCACCGTCGGGATGGATGAAGCCAATCATTGCGTACCTGGTAGGCGGAGTGCTTCCGGAGGACGTCTGAGAGGCCAGAAAGATCAAGTTCAAAGCCCCCAGATTCCGGATGTTGGATGAGCAACTATACAGAAAATCGTTCTCGGGACCAATATTACTATGTGTCCCCGAGGACAAAGTGGAACCACTGTTGTACGAAATCCATGAAGAGGTGTGTGGGAGCCACACGGCGGAAGGTCTCTTGTGCACCGAGCAACGACGCAAGGGTACTGGTGGCCTTACATGCAAAAGGATGCAAAGAGTTATGTTCGGAAATGTGACAAATGTCATAAGTTTGCCCTCATTATTCGACAACCGGGTGGAGATTTGAACTTGCTAATGAGCCCAAGGCCCTTCTCACAGTGGAGAATGGATATTGTCGGACCTCTCCCGAGATCGCCACTGGGTAAGAAATTCTTGATAGTGGCAACCGATTAATTTACTAAATGGATCGAAGCGGAACCCTTAAGCCACATTTCAGATGTCGAAATGAGGAAATTGGTGTGGCAAAACATCATCACCCGATTTGGAATTCCCCGGGTTATCGTCTCTTACAGTGGGACTCAATTCAACAGTGGCCCATTTCGAGAGTTCTGCTCAGGATACGGAATATGCAATTACTATTCTACGCCAGCCTATCCCCAGTGTAATGGGCAGGCTGAGGTATCCAACAAAACTGTGCAGGCAGGAATCAAGAAGAGACTCAAGGCAGCAAAGGGAAGGTGGGCCGAGGAGTTACTTAACGTGTTATGGGCACACAGGACCACGCCAAGGAGTTCAACGGGAGAAACCCCGTACGCCCTGACATATGGGGTCGAGGCGGTAATCCCATTGGAGGTAGGATTCCCAACAATACGGAGCCGAGCCTTCAAGTTTGGCAATAATGATCAAACCCTCGTTAGGGATCTCGATCTAGCCGAGGAAAGGAGGTCATTGACGTCCATCAAGCTGGCAAAGTACCAAGGGGAGTTGTCACGGCAGCACCAGAAGAAAGTTCGATTGAAGGAATTCCAAGTCAGAGATTTGGTACTGTGAAAAGTGGTAGGGAATACGTGCGAGCCCACTGATGGAAAACTTGGTCCTAATTGGGAGGGTCCTTACAAGGTAATCTCCGTGAGGGGCACTGACGCATATCGTTCGCAAAATATGGATGGTGACGATGTAATTCGACTATGGAATGTATCAAATTTAAAGAAATACTATTATTAAATCTAGTTTCAGTCTTCATGGTGCTACAAACACGAGTCAAGCGCTCGGTCGTTGGGGGCACGACCCCGAGGGGTGTAAGACTCCACTCTTGGAGCAACGCTCTCGAAATAAACGAACCAAGCGCTTGATCGTTGGGGGCACGGCTCCGAGGGGTGTTAGACTCCACCCCTAGAGCAACGCTCTTGAAAGAAACACGGGTCAAGCGCTCGTGTCCTAAAAACCCAATAGCGAGCTCCGCGTGGCTGTTTCCTAGAAATGCGGTCAATAGAGAAAAACATATTAATTGGAAATCAGAATTCATTATAGAAAAAGGGGCTTTGCTTCCCCAGGCATACAAACTAACAAAACTCAGTACAAAGCTGCAAAATTACAAAAATGGACTAGCTGCTTAGATCCTCGGCTCATTCATTTATCANCCGAACGTCAATAAAAGGACAAGTCCTAGCGGATTTTGTTGCCAAGTTCTCTGCGTGCGAGCCCCCAACACTGGATCGATCGGAGGACGTGTGGGATTTCCATGTTGATGGGTCCTCGAACGCCAAAGGGGCAGGGACAGGTATCGTACTAGCCAACCCAAAAGGGTTCATCATTGAAAGGGCTGTCAGATTAAAATTCAAGGCGTCCAACAACGAAGCCGAGTACGAAGCATTGCTAGCAGGACTGGACGCCGTAAGTTCGTTTGGAGTTAAACACCTTCGGATTTTTTGTGATTCCCAGCTGGTCGTGAACCAGGTCAATGGGGACTTCGAGGTCCGGGATAGCAGGATGAAGGCAAGATCATGAAAAAGCAAGATCCAGGATGAAAAAGTTTGAAAAAGTGGAAGTTTTCCAGATCCCTAGAGATCAAAACACCCACGCCGACGCTTTAGCATGCTTGGCCTCGGCTTTGGTCTCAGAGGTATCTCAGCGTATACTTATCGAGACCCGGGACAGTCCGAGCATAGACGAAGAGAGTGCTGAGCAAGTATACCCAACCATAATGGGGGCACCGTCGGGATGGATGAAGCCAATCATTGCGTACCTGGTAGGCGGAGTGCTTCCGGAGGACGTCTGAGAGGCCAGAAAGATCAAGTTCAAAGCCCCCAGATTCCGGATGTTGGATGAGCAACTATACAGAAAATCGTTCTCGGGACCAATATTACTATGTGTCCCCGAGGACAAAGTGGAACCACTGTTGTACGAAATCCATGAAGAGGTGTGTGGGAGCCACACGGCGGAAGGTCTCTTGTGCACCGAGCAACGACGCAAGGGTACTGGTGGCCTTACATGCAAAAGGATGCAAAGAGTTATGTTCGGAAATGTGACAAATGTCATAAGTTTGCCCTCATTATTCGACAACCGGGTGGAGATTTGAACTTGCTAATGAGCCCAAGGCCCTTCTCACAGTGGAGAATGGATATTGTCGGACCTCTCCCGAGATCGCCACTGGGTAAGAAATTCTTGATAGTGGCAACCGATTAATTTACTAAATGGATCGAAGCGGAACCCTTAAGCCACATTTCAGATGTCGAAATGAGGAAATTGGTGTGGCAAAACATCATCACCCGATTTGGAATTCCCCGGGTTATCGTCTCTTACAGTGGGACTCAATTCAACAGTGGCCCATTTCGAGAGTTCTGCTCAGGATACGGAATATGCAATTACTATTCTACGCCAGCCTATCCCCAGTGTAATGGGCAGGCTGAGGTATCCAACAAAACTGTGCAGGCAGGAATCAAGAAGAGACTCAAGGCAGCAAAGGGAAGGTGGGCCGAGGAGTTACTTAACGTGTTATGGGCACACAGGACCACGCCAAGGAGTTCAACGGGAGAAACCCCGTACGCCCTGACATATGGGGTCGAGGCGGTAATCCCATTGGAGGTAGGATTCCCAACAATATGGAGCCGAGCCTTCAAGTTTGGCAATAATGATCAAACCCTCGTTAGGGATCTCGATCTAGCCGAGGAAAGGAGGTCATTGGCGTCCATCAAGCTGGCAAAGTACCAAGGGGAGTTGTCACGGCAGCACCAGAAGAAAGTTCGATTGAAGGAATTCCAAGTCGGAGATTTGGTACTGTGAAAAGTGGTAGGGAATACGTGCGAGCCCACTGATGGAAAACTTGGTCCTAATTGGGAGGGTCCTTACAAGGTAATCTCCGTGAGGGGCACTGACGCATATCGTTCGCAAAATATGGATGGTGACGATGTAATTCGACTATGGAATGTATCAAATTTAAAGAAATACTATTATTAAATCTAGTTTCAGTCTTCATGGTGCTACAAACACGAGTCAAGCGCTCGGTCGTTGGGGGCACGACCCCGAGGGGTGTAAGACTCCACCGTTGGAGCAACGTTCTCGAAATAAACACGAGCCAAGCGCTCAGTCGTTGGGGGCACGGCCCCGAGGGGTGTAAGACTCCACCCTTGGAGCAACGTTCTCGAAACAAACACGAGTCAAGCACTCGGTCGTTGGAGGCACGACCCCGAGGGGTGTAAGACTCCACTCTTGGAGCAACGCTCTCGAAATAAACGAACCAAGCGCTTGATCGTTGGGGGCACGGCTCCGAGGGGTGTTAGACTCCACCCCTAGAGCAACGCTCTTGAAAGAAACACGGGTCAAGCGCTCGTGTCCTAAAAACCCAATAGCGAGCTCCGCGTGGCTGTTTCCTAGAAATGCGGTCAATAGAGAAAAACATATTAATTGAAAATCAGAATTCATTATAGAAAAAGGGGCTTTGTGTCCCCAGGCATACAAACTAACAAAACTCAGTACAAAGCTGCAAAATTACAAAAATGGACTAGCTGCTTAGATCCTCGGCTCATTCATTTATCACCGGCTCCCTCCCTACCGTGGCCCCCTTGTCGGCTCTATAACCCATCTCCAGCCCCCGATATCTCGTCCTGCTCGGTGTCATGCACTCCACTAATGATGGGGGGCGGAGAGAACG
>CAUOFW020005713.1:112787-122922 GCA_963454935.2 Ilex paraguariensis | reverse complement strand
GGGAGGCGATCAACTTACCACCAAGGTGTTTTAAAGGGTGCTCGTCAGGAGCCGGTTGTCCGAATAACCCTTGTACACGGCCATGTCGGCCTCAAACTGAAGCATCCCCGCGACAGCAAAGGCCACTTCGGGAGATTGGAGGATTGAATTGGCTTCCAAAACGGGCCGGCCACTTCTGATCTCGGCCCGACCAACCCACTCTCCCAAGACGGAGGGCCCCGGGGCTGCGACATCATGCCGCTGCTTTACACGACGCTCTTCATGTTGTTCGATTTCTCGGGCACACCTGTCCCTCTGTCGGTCTACTGGAATTTGGACTTGTTGAGGTTGGGCCCTCTGCCTGATCGGCACGGCCGAATCTCTGGGTTGCGCGCGCGACGACGGCGGCTGCTTTTGAGGGGGATGAGGTTGAGGAATGATAGGCGCCAGATTGGAAGGCCCGGCCAAGCCTGCGAGCCTGACTCTCCTTGTCGAGGCGGCGGCCTCCATGGTTGCTACGGTGATAGGTGGTGGATTAAACATGTCGAGTGTAGGAGACTCGGTAGCGTTATACGAAGACTCCTCTTCTGAACCACCCTCGGATTCTTCCTCTTCCGACGAGGAGTGATCTTCCCAAACGGAAGGGTTGAAAGGAGGAGAGATCTGGGAGAACCGGCTGTAGGTTGGCGTATAGCCAAGGAGGGTGTGTGCCGCTCATTCAACCGGGTCCGAGGACCAAACCTTTAGCAGATCAGCAATCCGGACTTGAGACCTCGGCGGTTGAGCAGCGTCCCGACGATATCCTTCTGCGAAAATAGAGCAAAAATCAGTATGTCCCTCGGACCTAAAAAAAAAAAGATGTAAATCAAGAAGTCCGAACGAAAACACACCTTCATCCCTCGGCACTTTAAGATAGTACAATCCTTCATACTCGGGCCCGGTCCTTTTCTCCCAACCGTCGCCAGTCCACATACCCCTTGTCCGAGTCAGGCATGTGGGTTACCAGATATATCGAGGGATCTCGGGCTTAGAGGTAATATCGTCCCCCGACGACTAGTCTTAGGTCATAGCAGAACAAAATTTTATCTACCTCCAAGTTAATCCCAAGCCGAGTGTTTAAGGCGACTACGCCCATCACAATCCTAAAGAAGTTAACCCCACACTGAAGGGGAAAGAGCTTCAATTGCATCAGGACTCCCAATAACAGGGGATGGAGGGGGGAGGTTAACCCTCCTTCCATGATGGCCTTCGTCCAGAAAGACATCATGTCCTCACTTCCCATGTCCCTCCTATGACGAGTAGGGTTGAAGGGAAAGGTGAAGACAGGCTCGTGAATATGGTACCTAACCCTAAAGGTGTGAATGTTCTCGTCTGTTACTTGGATTCTCCTCATTTTGTGGGTAGAATTGGCCCTAACAGACGTATCCCCCTTAGTTCTATTGGTTCTGGCCATCAATGAGAGCTAAGAGGGCGAAATGTAGAAGAAACGGAGAGAGAAAAAGCTCAAGTGGAAGTACTTACAGGAGGTTGGTCTTCGGAGAGAGCTCGGGGAACCAGGGAAACTCGGAGGACAGGGGAGCACTCGGGGGTCTGATTGCTAAGGAGAGATGAAGGATGCAAAAGTTCTTAGAAGGCAGAGAAACCCCCTATTTATAGTGCCTCATAAGGAGCGAGAATCGAGGAGTTGGCTCATCATTAGGGCATTTGAAAAGGGACGGCACCAAACGTGCAAGCAACCGTCACCGTTAATGAGGCATGGTGATAGAGCCCCAATCCCTTCACTCCACTTGTCGAGCGCCGCGTAAGGGATTGCCGCTAGGGGGCAGTTGGCAGGACTCCTGTGTGGATCCTCAACTCCTAGGGTGACACGTGGCCCAATAAAGTCATTAGGATGTCTGAAAGATGCCGAGGGGATGAGCCGAGGCATGGTGAAATAGAGCGGCCGAGTACAACAGCTGGCATCATAGTCAAAGCGATGTGACCTCGCATTTATGGCGAGATGAGTGATAGTGACAAGACAAATTAATGCAGGGCTGCCACCAACTGCTCTTTGCAAGTCTATGCCTACTGTCATGATGACAGGAACATTAATGACTGATGCGCCGAAACAACGCGATTAGTTCTCCCAAGTTCTCTGATCCACCGAGTAGTCCGTGTCCTGTCGGTGTCAGACGCCGACCTCTTGGATTGGGCTCCTTGGCTCGTAGTATAAATGTTCGGCTTGTGGCCGAGCACTTATACCATTCCCCCGAGCATTCAATTCGAGGAGGCGTAAAGGGGAAGCATTCACAGCA
This sequence comes from Ilex paraguariensis, assembly GCA_963454935.2. Lineage (NCBI taxonomy): Eukaryota > Viridiplantae > Streptophyta > Magnoliopsida > Aquifoliales > Aquifoliaceae > Ilex > Ilex paraguariensis. The sequence goes on along the minus strand of CAUOFW020005713.1, from coordinate 120,649 downwards.
CGAGGGATGATGTGTCAGATGTGAGATGTCCAGATGGGACTGAAGATGTAGAACAATCATTGTTAATTCAGGTATAAATATCCCTCAGAAAAATGGACAAAGGTATGCAAAATCAAACCATAGCTCATTGACTAAGAAACATCCCTTTGATCTTACTGACTTAAGTTTCGGAGGGGATTGGCTGGGCTCATGCCTGACCTCCTTTCTTCTAATCCCATTTTTTCAGGTTTGTTAGTCAAGGGATCGCTACCTTACGAGATTGCAGGATCTATCCCGTGCAATGGTGTTGGTGGAAGTGGTGTTGACAGTAGTTGTAGCAAGGGCGCTATATGTTACACATACACATACTTTAAAGAGACTTAATGTAATTTTTCAAATGTGAGGGGTGTGTTTGTTCAAGTGACAAAATTCAGGGGTCTGAATGTAATTTATCTTAACTATTTTTCGTCTATAGTTGTGCTATTCATATCAAATTTTAATTTGATCAGACAATCAAAAAAATTGTGTCCAACTGTACACATAAGCAAAAAAATATATATTTTATAATTATTTTAAAAATTTTAAAAATAATTTTTATTGACTTGAATACGACATAAAAATGTTATGATACGATACAATTGAAAATTATTTAATAAACATTAATGGATAAAATTCTTTTTAGATCATAAATATGAAATATTTAAACTTAGAAGGTATAATTTATAATTAATCTAAACTTTTTTAACGAAAAAATAAACAAAGTTAACATTAATACGAATTTACATCTTTCAAAATATAAATTAATATTTTTATACTTTGAAAATGTAAATTAAAATTTAAGTAATAATTCGGAGTACAAATTGAAATTAATCATAATATTTTTAATGCGATAAAGATAAGTGAAAGTCGTCTAATTCATTCTAATTAAATAATTTTTTTAAATGACCACCTTACTCTTCATCATGTCTATCTCCCAATTTGTGTGCCCTGTATTCAAACCAGGTGCGCTCTCTCTGCTCTTCTCCTTCATCTTCCCGTCCCTCCCATACTGACCTCAAGCAGTAAAACACCCAAATGATACAACAGAACGCTTTCATGGAGAATCGAACTCGCCTTCCTTTCGTACCTCAAAGCGGCTTTCGATCGATTCTACAGGAAGTGTGGGAACTGCTCTGTGTGTTGGAGAGAGAGAGAGAGAGAGAGAGAAATGGAGAGGAGACCAAACTAGGAATACGATTACCTATTTAAGGTAGTGTTAATCGGCGATTCGGGAGTGGGGAATCGAACTTACTTTCTCGATTCACTAGAAATGAAATCTGCTTGAAATCCAAATCCAACATCGGCGTCGAATTCATGATCTCTGATGGCAACTTGCAGATGTAATGTTTCATTGAATTATGGGGAGGAGAGAGAGAAGGCACCAGACGGTGGAGATTGCAAGGAGGGGATGGGGATGGAGAAAGAGGGAGTAGGATGGGTTGTTGATGTGGGGATTTGGGTGGAGTGTTTGGGCATGGGGTATTTAGTTTCCAAAGCATCTTCCACCCAACAATTTTTGAATTTTTTTAACAACTTTTGCATAATAAGCATAACATTAATAGTTAAACCCACTTTTGGGTTAAATAATTATTCCACTTTGTATACTTTATGTCCCTCAAAAAAAATTCCTGGAAAAGATGGTCTTATGGCTGAATTTTTCAAAATTTTAATTTTTTTTTATTTGTAGGACCAACAACCACTCACTTACAAGTGTGATGGCAGCCGAATTCATTTAAACACAAACACGTCCACGATTATCCGATGTGATATAGTCCTAACCTTTACCCACTCAGGTCCTAAGGCATCGCCCAACCTATGGTCAGGTCCAATGAGGGAGGCAATTGAGCCCACACCAGAGTCACCCAAACCATGCCCACAAAGGGCAATTCTATATTTTTTTTAAATTAGTAGGACCCACAAGGACAGTGGAATCCATTTAAACACATACACTCCTAAGGCTATCCGACGTGAAATAGCCCCAATTGAATCTTTTAAATTGAAAAGCATAAAATATATGAGTTAATCGACATTGGTTCTCCTACTGGACTTACTGCACTATTTCATTTAAAAGACCAATGGAAAAGGTGAAACGAACTCTAAAGGTCACAAACCTTCTTACATTGATCATGGGCGGCCCAACCTGATTAGAGGCCCTAGGTGAAAGTTCAAAATGTGGGCATCGCAATATTTAGTGTAGTAGTATATATAACATTATATAATTAAAAAAAAAATACTATATTATGCTTATTTTCAAAAGTCATATTTCTTGCTTTTAAATTTTTAAGTTGTTCTTCTATTTTTGTTACATGATTTGGGCGTCTAATTTTTAAATAATCATGTGCACTTCTAGATATATTTTAGTTATCACTAAATAAATTTATCAAGTGTTTTTTTTAAGTTCAAATCAATTATTTACTTGTCTCTTTTTTCTTATATTTTTCAGATTCATGGAATCAAGCAGGTATACTTAAGATTCAAAAAAAATAATTTGTCAATTAAAAATATTTTATAACAATTGATTTGCTGAGATCAAATAAAACTGAAACATAAAGTTTATAAACAACGCAAATGTGACACTATCATAATTGATTTTTTTTTTTTTTGGTGGGAATCTAACACTATCATAGTTTATAAACAATGCAAACATAAAGTTTATATCCTCTTTTGATCTTTTGCTTAAGAAAATTAAGTCTAAAAACTGAAACAATGGTAAGACCCAGAACCCTAGATTGATCATTATACATACAATTTAATTGATAATAAATAGAAAAATTGATCCTAAGGGACGAACAATGCAGCTAGATGGTCAAAATATGAGAGAAAAAGGAGCAGTAGTTAAGACCCATTAAAATATTATAAAATACACAAATTTTATTTTATAATAGAACTTATTTTGGTAAGAAACAATAGTCATCTTGTCAAACTCCAAAAAGTAAGAAATTGTTATGACGAGAGAGAGCATGTCTTTTGAGACAAAAAGAAAATAATCAATTCTATTGACTTTGCGTTAACCAGAGGCACTTTCAACTTTCAATAAAGCCTAAAAATGTAACTTGGGTCTAAGTTAAATGGATCAAGAAAAATAATTTTGGGGTCCTTAAGTGTTGGGGGCCCTAGCCAGCCACCTTAGTGGCCTAGCCCTAGGGCCGGCTCTAACATTGATAGTGAATTAATTCAAAAAGTCTCTTAATTTGTACTTCTTGCCAAATTTCTTTTAGTTTTCAAGTTAGGGCCAAGTCTCATTAGTATCATTACTGTTTTTGAGTTCACTATTTCTCATTATTTTTAAATTTAATAATTTTTACTATTTTTGAATTCAATAATTTTTCACTGTATTGGTGTTTACTATTTTTTTTTTACTATTTTTGAGTTCAATAATTTGTATTGATTTTAAGTTCACTAATTTTTCATTATTTTTGAGTTTATTGTTTTCACTAATTTTGTGTATTTCAACAACAACTAAATGAGGTAAAAATTAAGTTAATTTTTTACTGTTGCGATGTTGGTTGGTGGGGATGGTGGGTGTGGGTGGTGGTGATATTGGTAGTGGGTTGATTTTTTACTATTTTGGGTGGTGAATGAAGTTGGTTGATTGCGATGGTGGGTGATGCTGGCGATGACGGGTGGGTAGGTGGTGGTGGGCTAATTTTTTACTATTTTGGATCGTGGGTGGTGGTGATTGGCTAATTTTTCACTATTTTTGGATGATGGGTGATGGTGGGTGACGGCAATGGTGGTGGTGGTGGCAACGATGATGGGTGGTTATGGTGGCGGCGATGCTGAGTGGTGATGGGTTAGATTTTCACTATTTTCGGTGGTGGTGGTAATGGATGATGAGTGATGGTTGTGGGTGGTAGACTAGTTTTTTACTGTTTTGAGTGCTGGTGGATAGCGGCGATAGTGGGTGGTGTTAATGACAACAGTGGATTATGGTGGGATAATTTTTTAAATTTTTGGGTGGTGAGGATGATGGTGATGTTGGCGATGGTGGTGGGTGGTGAATGGTAGTGATTTGAGGTGGTGAGTTAATTTTTTATTGTTTTTGGTGGTGCATTAATTTTTTACTATTTTGAGTGGTGGATAAAGGTGGTTGGCTGCGATGGGGTGGTGGCAATTGACGACGATGATAGGTGGTGGGTTAGTTTTTGACTATTTTAGGTGGTGGATGGAGGTTGCTGACAGCGATGGTGGGTGAGTTTTTTTACTATTTTTGGGTGGTGGGTTAATTTATTTATTATTTTGGGTGATAGGTGGTGGCAATCGTGAGTGGTGGCGACGACAACGAGTGGTGAGTTTTGGGAAGTAGTGGTTGGCGTGGGTGTGTAGTGGTAGACTGGTTTTCACTATTTTAGGTGATGGGTGATGTTAGTTGACGGCGATGGTGGGTGGGTGGTGGCAATTGGCGCCGATGGTGGGTGATGGTTGGCATCGAGTGTTGCTAGGTGTGGATTGGGTGGTGGGTAGTTCTGTGTGTGGTAGTGGTTTTCAGTGATGATGGTAGTTGGTGATGGGTGATGGTAGCTGGTGATTGGTGACATGGGGTGGTGGTGGCTGGGTGATGGTGGTAGTGATGGTTGGGTGGTGCTGGACATGGAAATGGGTGGTGGTTGATGGCAATGGTGGGTGGTAGACAACAGTGGGTGAAGATGGCGATTATTTGTGATTGGTGGCGGCGATGGGTGTTGTTGTGGTGGCAATGGGTAGTTGTTGGCGACGATGGTTGGTAATGGTAGATGGTGGTTGGTGGACGATAGGAGGTGGTGGTTTTGGTGTACAACGGTGAGTGAAGGTGATAGTGGTGTTAGGCGACGATGACAATGGTGGTAGTTGTGTTGGTGGTAGTGGTGATTGTTGGCAATGCTAGACTAGTTTTTGACTATTTTTGATGATAAACCCTGATGGTTGTTGGCAATGGTGGTAGGTGGAGGTTTATGGTGATGGTGGGTGATGGGGGTGGTGGGTGGCGGTTAATGGTGATGGGTAGGGGTTGTGGTGCCGACAATGGGTGGTTGTAGTTGGCGCGCGAGCGGTGGTGGTGGTAGATGTTGGCAATGGGTGGTGGTTGACAGCGATGTTGGGTGGTGGTGGCTAACGACGATGGTGGGTGGTGGTAGTTTGTGGTTTATGGCAATGGTGGTGGGTGTTACTAGGTGGTGTTAGTGGTCATGATGGCGAGGGTGAGTTGTCATGGTTAGCAATGAGTGGTGGTGATGGCGATGGATGGTGATGGTGGTGGTGGTTTATGGCGATGGTGGTGGCGGGTGGTGGGTGTTAGTGGTGGCGGCGATGGGTGGTTGGTGGTGGTGATGGTTTATCATGATAGTGGGTGATGTTGGTGGTGGGTGGTAGTGGTTGACGGCGATAGTGGGTGGTGGTGGTTATTAACGGGTGGGGGTTGTGTGTGGTTGTAGTGGCAATTGGTTGTGTAAAAACCGGGAAAATTAAAAAAAAAATTGTGAAGGGTAAAATAATAATTAACTATTACGGTAAATTTTTCTAGAATTCAGATGATAAAACAGAACTCACCGTTGAATTAGCCTCACGAAATCTAGTCACTCAGTCAATTTTCGTTGAATTTCAAGACAATTGGATTTTTCATATTTTACAATGTGATTGGGTGCTACACAACAAAATAATTGCGATTGGGTTGTAAGTGCGAAACACGGAAAATAATCTAAAGTTAGTTCAAATAAAAATTTATTTGACTTGAAACGGGACGAAATTTAATTGATTCAGGATAAAATCAGATCAGAAAAATACATGACATGTAGCTTAATGAGGGCCAAGTATTAAGGGGCGGTTTGGATTGGGTTCTCTAAACCCTTCCAAACCCAAACTCCTATTTATTAATATGGGATTCAACATTCAATCTCATTTATATCCATGTTTGGTATGCCCACGGATATATCACTATTATGATAATATATTTGTATACAAATGTTTATTTTGCCCCTTCATCAATCTAATTCAAATCCATGTTTGTATACGTATATTTTCTTGTGTCAATATGGTTTTTATATTTGATTATTTTTTCTTTGTAACTTATTAAAAAAAACATTAATGTTGATAAAGTATAACTATTATTCAAAACTATAATAAAGCGCAATAAAACAATAACCATACTAGACATTGTAAAATTGTAACATTTGGATAGAGTTTTGGGGGTATAATTGTCTTTTTGTAGTCAAAACCCATTTACCCTCATTCGAAACCACCCCCCCCCCCCCATGGGTTTGATGAAATCCATGATCTAGGGTTTAGGTCGGGGCCTTGTAACAGACTGGGCTTGGTAACCCAACCTTTAAATGTTTACCCAAACATGAGTTTTGTGTATATTGTGGACTATTTATCCCCAACCCATCTTCCAAAGCCCCCTCCCCTAAAACCCACAAAACAAACAACCCCTAAGGGGTATAAATAGGAAAAAATTAAATTTTTCTCCCCATTTTACACCAACTATTTCAATAGAGAGGAGAGAGAGAGAAAGAAGAGAGAGAAAATCAAGTGATCTCCAAGCTTTCTTCTTGCGATCTAAGGCGATTCTTCCTTCGGATTTCTTCAGGCGAAGAACAAAAAGTGTTCTACACAATGAGAGTTACGAGTATATACCAAAGATCGCGAGTTTCATCAGTATCTCAAAGACAGGATTGTTGGGGTCAAAGCTTTTAAGCTTGATTTGGGATTTCTCTTACGCAGCATTATGCTTCAAGACGTAGAGTTCCTTTTCTAACTAGATTTATTTTCAACCTAAGGTTGCGTATGAAATGGGTAGCATGATTAGAGTTGAAATGTCTTGTTTAATATAATTCTAGTATTACTAGAGTGTGTAAAATGGGTATAGGAACATGTTGAGCCAAATTTGCATGAATTAAGTTATGGTTAAATTGCTTATTTGGAATCGCGATTTGAATGTGTTGTTCGGGCATGTTGTGTGTTTACATTTATGCCTTGAAGGTGTTTGATGAAATGCCTATGTTGATTAAGTATGTTAATTGCATTGATTATGTTACAATATGCTTGGGATTGATGTTGTCACATGTTAGTATATGCTCTGTGGTATATTGAAAATTAAGAAGTTGGAAATGTTGTGGAAATTGTATATATTCATATATGCTCATGATGTGATGAACATGATAGTATAGATTGCAATTTCACATTGCATTCGCATTGGTATAGGTAGCATTGCATTCGTGGGCATTGCATGAATATGGTTGTGTGAGCGCATGTTTTTGATCAAACACTATTCTTGGTGGAAGATACGTGGGCTATAAAAAATTGGACTTAGGTTTGACTGAGTTGCACAGGTTGCTTTGAAAAACAAGGGTCGGGGTTAGCAAGAAGACCTAGATTCTCCCTCGGGTGCAAGACCTGAAAAATTTGGATATGCACTTCTATTGTTATAAGAGCCTATAAAATGTATTGGCGTATGCGGAGCCGTTGGTGAAAGTCTATAAATANCTATAAAGTGTATTGGCGTATGCGGAGCCGTTGGTGAAAGTCTATAAATACCTTTCTGGTTGGATACTCATTGGTGGAAGTCCATAAATACCTACCCCAAGAAAGACCTGGGATTTTACAAAATGGCTATTGGATATTCAACATTAATAGTGGGGGCTTAGAATGTCTGAATACATACAGATGACATTGCATATGATATGGGAGCTGGTGGAGGGCTCAACTTGCATTGCATGTGTAAGTATTATCACATGACACGACATAACATTGTGAAATACATTTTGAATTGCATATTCTTGAATAGATGTTTGATTAATTGTTGAATTGCATGTGAACGTTTCATATGAATCTGGGTTGGGACGTAGTCTGTTTAGGAAATATCTTATTAA
>CAUOFW020005713.1:80816-111670 GCA_963454935.2 Ilex paraguariensis | reverse complement strand
TAATTGTGATCAGAAGAGGGTCATTGCTTATACACCAGAAGGTGTTTGCTTCAAATTTTAGGAGGAAAAACACGATGCTCTACCCCAAGCTGTTTATGATTCTTGTTGGCACGGGCAATTGATGGAATGGTTTACGAGCCTTACACTTGAGGACAAGGCGAGACAAGAGTTGGGTCTACCTCTACATCGAGATGTAGACTTCACCATTGAGTTGAAACCCGGTGCATCCCCTATTTCTATGGCATTGCATAGAATGACACGTATAGAGTTATAAGAACTCAAGGTTCAATTATAAGAATTGTTGGACAAGAGCTTTATTAGGCCAAGTACCTCACCTTGAGGCGCTGCAGTATTGTTTACCAAGAAGAAAGACAAGACCCTTAAACTGTGTATAGACTATTGACAGTTGAATCAGGTCGCCATCAAGAATAGGTACCTATTATCGTAAATTGATGACTTGTGTGATCAATCAAGAGGGGCACGAGTCTACTCCAACATAGATCTACGCACAGGATACCATCGAGGATTAGAGAGACTAATATCCCTAAGACAACATTTAGAACGTGGTATGGGCATTTCGAGTTCATAGTTATACCATTTGGATCGACGAATGCCCCGACAACATTCATGAATCTCATGCATAGGGTGTTCTAACCCTACTTAGATCAGTTTGTCTTGGTCTTTGTTGATGAAATTCTGATCTACTCCAAGTTTGAGCAAGAGCACGAGAGTCACTTGAGGATTGTTCTCCAGAACTTGAGGGACTATCAGTTGTATGCTAAGTTTAGCAAGTGTGAATTTTGGCTAATGGATGTATAATTTCTGGAACACGTGGTGTCTGTTTTGGGTGTGTTAGTGGACTTGGAGAAGGTCAAGGCGGTAATGGATTGGGAGAGGTCAAAGTCAGTGTTCGAGATACGTAGTTTCTTAGGATTGGTAGGATACTATTGGACGTTCATTGAGGACTTCTCCTGACTAGCAACACCCATGACTAGATTGACTAAGAAGGAGATCAAGTTCAAGTGGAATGACTCATGCGAGAGGGCATTCCAAGATCTAAAGAGGAGGCTTATTTCTGCCCCTATTTTGATAGTCCTAGAAAGGGGATAGAGGTACATAATATACTCTGATGCCTTTAAGGACGAACTTGGATGTGTTTTGATGTAGTCTGGGAAGGTAGTAGCTTATGGATTCACGGTAGTTGAAGAACTACGAGTAGAATTACCCCATGCATGACATGAAGTTGGCGGTTGTTGTCTTTGCCTTGAAGGCATGGTGTCATTATCTATATGGAGAACAATTCGAGGTATTTTTGGATCACAAGAGTCTGAAGTACACTTTACACAATGGGACTTCAATATGAGGTAGCATAGGTGGATGGAGTACCTAAAGGACTATGTCTTTCATTTTGCATTACCACTCCGATAAGGCAAATGTAGCGGCTGATGCACTCAGCCTAAAGTCATAAAGAGTTTTGGCTAGTATAGTTTTTCAAGAGTGGCGGATGATCGAGACTATGAGACAGTTCGTGCTACATTATAGGGGTCAAGCTTAAGGTACTTTGGAAATTCTAGTAGCTACGCCTTCCCTACTTGAGCAGGATGATCAAGTCCTAGGGGTAGGACATGAAGATATTAGCCATCAAGGACTAGGTACATGTGACAAGGATTGAGTCATTCACTCAAATGGCAGCCTTCAGTTTAGGGGAAGGGGTTGTGGTTCCCCAAGTGGCAAATTTAAGGGAGGAGATCCTCGGGGAGATTCATTGTTCATGCTTTGCGGTGCATCTAGGTGGCACGAAAGTGTACCATAATCTTCGCTGCTAGTATTATTAGAGTGGAATGAAAAAAATATGTCAAAGACCTTGTTAGTAGATGTCTCACGTGTCAGTAGGTCAAGGCTGAGCACCGAGACTAGTAAGGTTAATCCAGCGCTTGGAAGTGGCTGAGTGGAATTGAAGCATGTCATTATAGATTTTGTGATCTACTCACCATAGATGTCACATGTGTATAATGCGATATGGGTGATTATGGACTGACTTACGAAGTCGACACATTTTTTTGTTATACAGATGACCTTCACACTAGAGAAATTCTACCGATTATACATACGAGAGAAAGTTCGAGTACACATGATACTTGTATCTATAGTATCGGATTGGGACCCTAAGTTCACGGCCCATTTTTGAGAGAGTTTCTAGCAGGGTATGAGGATACAGTTGATGATGAATACAATTTTTCGTCCCCAGACAGACGGTCAGTCGGAGAGGACCATCTAAACTTTGGAAGACATGCTTTGGGTATGGGTTCTTGACCTCAAGGTAGTTGGGAAGAATACTTACCCTTTGTGAAATTCGCCTATAACAATAGTTATCAAACAAGCATGCAGATGATACCTTACGAGGCACTTTATGAGAGGTCATGTTATTCTCCAGTTTGTTGGATAGAGGTTATAGAGAGGCTCTCTACGGGTTCGAATTTGATTAGAGATATCTCAGAGAAGGTGAACTTAATACGAAAGCGTTTTCTCATAGCTCAAAGTCGGTAGAAGAGCTACGTCGATAGATGGCAGTGACATCTAGAGTTCAAGGTTGGAGATCATGTCTTCTTGAAGGTGATGTCTAAGAGGGGAGTGGTTAGGTTTGAAAAACGAAAGAAGTTGTCGTCGAGATATATTGGGCCCCTTTGAGGTATTCAAAAGGGTTGGTACAGTCTCTTACTGTTTGTCATTACCTTCAATTTATAGGGTGTTCACGTAGTGTTCCATTTCTCCATGTTCCGGAAGTACACTCTAGGTCTTACATATGTGGTGGATTGGGGTGAACTAGCGGTTGACGTAGATGGAACCTTCAAGGAAGTACTGGTGTGTATCATGGACAGCAGAGAGCAAGTTTTGCAAGTTAAGACTGTAAGACTAGTGAAAGTGTTGTGATAGCACTGTGATGTGGATGAGGCAACATGAGATCGTGAGGACACAATACGTATCAGTTATCCGTTCCTATTCGAGGATGGATACTTTTTTGTAGTCATAAAGTTTCATATGACTTGTTGCATATGCATGTAATTATATGTGTATTGTGTGTAAATTTAGGGGACGAAATTTCTTTTAAGGAAAAAAGAATGTAAAACATGAAAAAATTAAAAATTTTATTGTGAAAGGTAAACTGGTAATTAGCCGTTACGGTAAGGGTTGAAAACTCAAATCTTTTTAGAATTCAGATAACAAAACGGACTTTACCTTTAGATTTGTCTCATGAAATCTAGTTATCCGGTCAATTTTCATTGAATTCCAAGACAATCAATTTTTTTACATTTTACAATGCGATTGGGAGCTGCGCGACTAAAATAATCACGATTGGGTTTTAAGTGTGAAACATGAAAAATAATCTAAAGTTTGTTCAAATAAAAATATATTGAACTTGAAATGAGACTAGATTTAATTGATTCGGGATAAAATCAGATCAAAAAAAGATGGGACATGTGCTTAATTAGAGCCAAGTATTAAGGGGTATAAATAGGGTAGAAAATCAAAATTTTCTCCACATTTTACACCAGCTATTCAGATAGAGAGAGAGAGAGAAAAAAATCAAGGGATCTTCAAGCTTTCTCCTTGCAATCTAGGGCGATCCGTCCTTCGAATTTCTTTAGGCCAAGAACAAAAAGTGGTCTATGTTACGAGAATTATGAGTACGTGCCAAAGATCGTGAATTTCGCCAAAATCTTAAAGACAGGATTGTTGGGGTCAAGGCTTTGAAGCTTGATTTGGGTGATTGGGACTTCTCTTACGTGAAATTTCGCTTCAAGAGGTAGGATTCCTTTTCTAACTAGGTTTATTTTCAACCTAGGATTGCATATGACATGGGTAGCACGATTAGAGTTGAAATCTCTCTTTTAATATACTCATAGTGTAACTAGAGTGTGAAAAATGGGTATAGGAACTTTTTGAACCTAGTTTGCATGAATTGGGTTATGGTGAAATTGCTTATTTGGAATCTCGATGTGAATGTGTTGTTCAGACATGTTATGTGTTTACATTTACGCCTTGAAGGTGTTTGATGAAATGTCTATGTTTATTAAGTATGTTAATTGCATTGAATATGTTATAACACACTTTAGATTGATGTTGTGAAATGTTAGTATATGCTTTGTGGTATATTGACAATTGAGAAGTTGGACATGTTGTGGAAATTGTATATGTTCATGTATGCTTATGATATGATGCACATGATAATATAGATTACAATTGCACATTCGTATTAACACAGGTAACATCGCATTCGTGGGCATTGCATGAATATGGGTGTGTAAGTGCATGTTCTTGATCAAACAACATTCTTGGTGGAAGATACGTGGGCTTAGAAAAGTTGGACTTAGGGGTGACTGAGTCACATGTGTTGCATTGAAAAATAAGGGTTGGGGTTAACAAGAAGGGCTAGATTCTCCTTCCGGTACAAGACCTGAAAATTTCGGATATGCACTTCCATTGGTATGAGAGCTCATAAAGTGGTTGACGTATGCGGAGTCGCTGGTGGAAGTCCATAAATACCCACCCCAAGAAAAATCCAAGATTTTACAAAATGGTCATTGAATGTTCAACATCAATTGCAGGAGTTTGGAATGGTCGAATGCATACGCATGACATTCTATGTGGTATGGGAGTCGATGGAGGGCTCGGGTTGCATTGCATGTATGAGTATCATCTCATGACATGACATGACATTATGAAATCAATTATGAATTGCATATTCTTGAATAGATGTTTGATTGATTGTTGAATTGCATGCGAACATTTCATATGTATTTTGCTTGGAAGGTAGCCTATTTAAGAAATATCATATTGAGCGTAGCTCACCCTTTATGAGAGCAACATTTTAGGTGTGGGACAAACATCAGTAGAGAGCCTTCACTTGGGCCCTTATTGAGAAGAAATCAAGATGTGGATTTTAGATTACATTTTGTAACCAATCATGTAATTTGTTTTTTGACTAGTAAAATTGTATAAAGTGTTGTGTAATGAACTCTTAGAGACTATAATTTGTGTAAATGAATGTGCTTGGAAAGAGATTGGATGGTTAAAGGTTGAAGATTGGAAAGAATTGGGGAAAATCTGGGCTCAGGTATTGCTACCTAAGTGATTAAGTACTGCAACCACATTGTTGGAAAGCCTAGGTGCCGATATCTAGACTTACAGGTACCAGTACTTAGATTTCAGTGGGCTCAGGTACCAGTACCAAGGCTTCAGGTATTGGTACTATGATGGACAGTGGACTCAGGGGCCAGTACTATGACATATAGGTACTAGTACTTAACAAATTGTGTGCTCAAGTATTGGTACCTTGTCACCTAGGTACTGGTACTTGACAATTGGAAGGAACCTGGGGAAACTAGAGGTCCAGGTACCGGTACCATGTCACTCAAGTACCGATATCACGTGAGATAGGTATCGGTACTTCTTCCAAAATTTTCAAAAATTCAAATATAACTCTGTCAAGTCGTCAGATCTTGAACCATCTTGTTTGGTTGATATAATTGGTCAAACATAATGTCATAATTGATGGGGATGGACCTTGGAATGGTCAGGTGATTTGTATGTCCACATGTTAAGTGTTAGGAGTGCTCTGGTACAAGGGAGACTCTACCTAGACTTGATATTGGTACGACCCCGGAGGAGGGGATTTGATGTCGTGTTGTCGGGTTATGAGGCATTCACGAGTGTTTCCACAGGTTGACGGGTGATCAACGAGTTGAGAAAGGACCCCCGAATTTTTGGGTCTCATAGGTGGTTGTGGAGGTGACGATGGGTGGTCGTGGTTGGCAGCGGGTGGTGGTAGCGACAATGGGTGGTGGCGGTGGTTTGTGGCAGTGGTGATGGCGATGGTGGTAACAGGTGGTGACTGTTAGTGACAATGAGTGGTGGTGGGTGGTGATGGTTTATAGCAATGGTGGTGATGTTGGTGGCGGGTGTTAGTTGGGGGGTGGTGGTAGGTTGTGGTGGTGGGTGTTGGCAATGGGTGGTGATTGGCGACAATGACATGTGTGGTGGTTGGTGGTCGGTTGTGAGTGGTGGTGGTGGTGGTGGGTAATTGTGGTGGTTTATGGTGATGGTGGTGGGTGTTATGGGTGCTGGTAGCAGCGGTGGTTGGCAGCGAATGGTGTTGGCAAATGGTGGGTGTTAGTGGCAATGAGTGGTGGTGGTGGCGACTATGGGTGATAGTGGTGGTGGTAGTTGGCGGCGGGTGGTGGTGATGGGTGACCGGTGATGGTGGTGTTGGGATAATGATATAGTGGTAATAAATATAAAAATTAGATAATGGTAAAAGTTTTTAAATAACCTCCTTTATTAATAGTATTTTTGTTAATAATCAATTTTATAGATTTTTTTCCTTATAGGTGTTGAAATTGGACCTAAAGGCAAAAAAGTCACTCTTTGTGGAGCTCTCACCAAATCTCCCAAAAACAAAACAAAACAAAACAAAAAAANAAAAAATCAAGGGATCTTCAAGCTTTCTCCTTGCAATCTAGGGCGATCCGTCCTTCGAATTTCTTTAGGCCAAGAACAAAAAGTGGTCTATGTTACGAGAATTATGAGTACGTGCCAAAGATCGTGAATTTCGCCAAAATCTTAAAGACAAGATTGTTGGGGTCAAGGCTTTGAAGCTTGATTTGGGTGATTGGGACTTCTCTTACGTGAAATTTCGCTTCAAGAGGTAGGATTCCTTTTCTATCTAGGTTTATTTTCAACCTAGGATTGCATATGAAATGGGTAGCACGATTATAGTTGAAATCTCTCTTTTAATATACTCAGTGTAACTAGAGTGTGAAAAATGGGTATAGGAACTTTTTGAACCTAGTTTGCATGAATTGGGTTATGGTGAAATTGCTTATTTGGAATCTCGATGTGAATGTGTTGTTCAGACATGTTATGTGTTTACATTTACGCCTTGAAGGTGTTTGATGAAATGTCTATGTTTATTAAGTATGTTAATTGCATTGAATATGTTATAACACACTTTAGATTGATGTTGTGAAATGTTAGTATATGCTTTGTGGTATATTGACAATTGAGAAGTTGGACATGTTGTGGAAATTGTATATGTTCATGTATGCTTATGATATGATGCACATGATAATATAGATTACAATTGCACATTCGTATTAACACAGGTAACATCGCATTCGTGGGCATTGCATGAATATGGGTGTGTAAGTGCATGTTCTTGATCAAACAACATTCTTGGTGGAAGATACGTGGGCTTAGAAAAGTTGGACTTAGGGGTGACTGAGTCACATGTGTTGCATTGAAAAATAAGGGTTGGGGTTAACAAGAAGGGCTAGATTCTCCTTCCGGTACAAGACCTGAAAATTTCGGATATGCACTTCCATTGGTATGAGAGCTCATAAAGTGGTTGACGTATGCGGAGTCGCTGGTGGAAGTCCATAAATACCCACCCCAAGAAAAATCCAAGATTTTACAAAATGGTCATTGAATGTTCAACATCAATTGCAGGAGTTTGGAATGGTCGAATGCATACGCATGACATTCTATGTGGTATGGGAGTCGATGGAGGGCTCGGGTTGCATTGCATGTATGAGTATCATCTCATGACATGACATGACATTATGAAATCAATTATGAATTGCATATTCTTGAATAGATGTTTGATTGATTGTTGAATTGCATGCGAACATTTCATATGTATTTTGCTTGGAAGGTAGCCTATTTAAGAAATACCATATTGAGCGTAGCTCACCCTTTATGAGAGCAACATTTTAGGTGTGGGACAAACATCAGTAGAGAGCCTTCACTTGGGCCCTTATTGAGAAGAAATCAAGATGTGGATTTTAGATTACATTTTGTAACCAATCATGTAATTTGTTTTTTGACTAGTAAAATTGTATAAAGTGTTGTGTAATGAACTCTTAGAGACTATAATTAGTGTAAATGAATGTGCTTGGAAAGAGATTGGATGGTTAAAGGTTGAAGATTGGAAAGAATTGGGGAAAATCTGGGTTCAGGTATTGCTACCTAAGTGATTAAGTACTGCAACCACATTGTTGGATAGCCTAGGTGCCGATATCTAGACTTACAGGTACCAGTACTTAGATTTCAGTGGGCTCAGGTACCAGTACCAAGGCTTCAGGTATTGGTACTATGATGGACAGTGGACTCAGGGGCCAGTACTATGACATATAGGTACTAGTACTTAACAAATTGTGTGCTCAAGTATTGGTACCTTGTCACCTAGGTACTGGTACTTGACAATTGGAAGGAACCTGGGGAAACTAGAGGTCCAGGTACCGGTACCATGTCACTCAAGTACCGATATCACGTGAGATAGGTATCGGTACTTCTTCCAAAATTTTCAAAAATTCAAATATAACTCTGTCAAGTCGTCAGATCTTGAGCCATCTTGTTTGGTTGATATAATTGGTCAAACATAATGTCATAATTGATGGGGATGGACCTTGGAAGTGTTAGGAGTGCTCTGGTACAAGGGAGACTCTACCCAGACTTGATATTGGTACGACCCCGGAGGAGGGGATTTGATGTCGTGTTGTCGGGTTATGAGGCATTCACAAGTGTTTCCACAGGTTGACGGGTGATCAACGAGTTGAGAAAGGACCCCCGAATTTTTGGGTCTCATAGGTGGTTGTGGTGGTGACGATGGGTGGTCGTGGTTGGCAGCGGGTGGTGGTGGCGACAATGGGTGGTGGCGGTGGTTTGTGGCAGTGGTGATGGCGATGGTGGTAACAGGTGGTGACTGTTAGTGACAATGAGTGGTGGTGGGTGGTGATGGTTTATAGCAATGGTGGTGATGTTGGTGGCGGGTGTTAGTTGGGGGGTGGTGGTAGGTTGTGGTGGTGGGTGTTGGCAATGGGTGGTGATTGGCGACAATGACATGTGTGGTGGTTGGTGGTCGGTTGTGAGTGGTGGTGGTGGTGGTGGGTAATTGTGGTGGTTTATGGTGATGGTGGTGGGTGTTATGGGTGCTGGTAGCAGCGGTGGTTGGCAGCGAATGGTGTTGGCAAATGGTGGGTGTTAGTGGCAATGAGTGGTGGTGGTGGCGACTATGGGTGATAGTGGTGGTGGTAGTTGGCGGCGGGTGATGGTGATGGGTGACCGGTGATGGTGGTGTTGGGATAATGATATAGTGGTAATAAATATAAAAATTAGATAATGGTAAAAGTTTTTAAATAACCTCCTTTATTAATAGTATTTTTGTTAATAATCAATTTTATAGATTTTTTTCCTTATAGGTGTTGAAATTGGACCTAAAGGCAAAAAAGTCACTCTTTGTGGAGCTCTCACCAAATCTCCCAAAAACAAAACAAAACAAAAAAAAAAAAACCTTTGCATATCCTACTCTCCTTGGTCTTATGATTTTTTCTAGTCATTAATTTACTATCATGGACTTGCGACCGAAAAGAGTTTAATTTCATTGACCACTGGAATCCAAAGAAGAATCTTTTTCTTGATTTTCTCATTGCGAAAATATTACTGTCTTTATTCGATGTGATAATCTAATTCAATTGATACACTTGGATCACATATTCTCCTAAACAAAATTGGTAAACCCAATAAACATACTTCAATTTTGACAAAAACCAAAAAAAAAAACTCTTACAACATCCCTAACACGAAAATAATTTGTTGTACGAGACTTAACCATTGCAGAATCTGAGGTAGGTCATACCGGATTCACCGAACAATATCACTTAATTAACCCTCTTGCAGTCAGACCTGATTTCTCCATTGTTTCCTGTTAATGGCCTTATATTCCCCATATTGATCATGGACTGACCAAAACTATCAAAGAAGTCACTCTGGCTATTAGCAAACCTGTTAACAATGGCAACAGTGGCAGCCCCACGAGTTGAGAAAAGCTCTTGATCGCTCTGAAGAAGCCCACGGTTGTTCTGCAGGTTTGTGAAGTAATTGTTGTCAAAGCTATCAGGAGTGGAGGGATCAAGGTTGTTCAATGTGCCTCCATTTCCTCCCTGGGGACATGCTTGGCGCAGCGTTTCCAAGTACGTCGCATCGAGGGACTGGTCGGGGTTTCCGTCGCCACTGAAATTGTACAGACGATTGCTGAAAGCCAAGCATCTTGACCGCCCAAATGTATGAGCACCTAAGAAGCGAACCAAGCTGAATGAGACTAAAGGATTCTTCTACAGTATCATACTATCATACTGAAAGTTCCGATCTCTCAAATAAAATTACGTTAGAAAGAAAGTTACGATCTCTCAAGATCCCGAAGGTGAGTTGGCAAAATCCTAGCCATTAGATTCATATCGTGCAATTTTTTTGGCCCAGAAATCATTATTTGATTTTTGGTCCAAGTTCATGCTTATTAGTTGGTGGCACGTTAAAAATTGCATAATTTCGCTATATATATGGCCTATAAGAATTTACGATGATTTTCAAACTTACAAAACATTTGTAGGAGGAAAAAAAAACGATCAATTACCAAGGATATAACAAAGCTATGTGAGGGCCCAGAGGGTCACAACCCTATGCCCCCTCCCAAAAAAAGAAATTTTGTTACCATTTATTTTTATTCATTATTATTTTGCCCCTAAAGAATTATAATTTCCTATTTGACCTTCCTTTCAAATTTTTGACAAAATAACTCCGTAACTTCGGAGAGGAGGTGCCTCCTCACAAAGGAGGAGCACAGACTCGAGCGACTGTTGCTACAAAAATATAGGTCTTTCCAAAGTCGTAAGACATGCTAACACTAGTCAATTCCAGAAGCTAGTCGAGAAAGTTGGTGACCTAATAATAGGGGAATCAGTAACTATAACGGTCCTAAATTTGGCCCTAGCCATAAACATGTATATCAAAGTTTTTGTAATCTTTTCAATTTTTGTGATCTTAATATAGTTTATTGTAATATCAGTGGTGGTTTTTACCAGATAAAGCAACTAGATCAGTGGAGT
The DNA here is from genome assembly GCA_963454935.2 of Ilex paraguariensis. NCBI lineage: Eukaryota > Viridiplantae > Streptophyta > Magnoliopsida > Aquifoliales > Aquifoliaceae > Ilex > Ilex paraguariensis. Next base: position 100,730 of record CAUOFW020005713.1, on the reverse strand, counting down.
CAAGTCCCACAGCAGAGAACTTGGCAGTAATATTACTAAGGCCATCAAAAGGACCGGGAATGTCACGGTTAGCCCCTGCTATGTTTGCTGTTCGACTGTCTCTTCTTCCCAATTGAACTTCCCATGATTGGCCTCCAGCCTGCAAAATTACATGTCCTTTTATTAGACAATACTCACTCTTATCCCATTCTTACGGTAAAATTAAACGGAGCAATGCTATTTAGACTAAATGCACTGCAATTAGTTTTGAGTTTTAAAGTTTGATGGAGCCAGTAGCTGTCACCGATTAGGTAAGTGTTTTAAGAAAATTAGTAAGTCATGAATGAAGGCCAAATAGTCAACCTGACCCAAAAAAAAATTAAAAAACAAACTTTACCAAGTCAAAGATACGAAGAGAATAAGCTAAAGAGAGGAACATACCATAGAAACAGAAATTTGAGATGCAATGGCCAAAATATCAGCGCAGGAGACGACGCCCGGGCAAACGTTCTCCAATGCCGTTTTAATGTCATCGACGACGTCGAATCCAGCGGCTGCAGCATTAGGAACTGCACCTTTCTCGCTCAGTATGCCATCCGCATCGTCTAACAAAATGGAACCATCACACCCCTGCACCAAATACATTTCACAGAATCTTATCCCTAAGCTCTCTACTTGTAAGAATAATGCTCTCTGAATATGGTAGAATATGACTAACTCCATTAGAGACACAAACCAGATACGTGTATCTAATGGTGGCATGTGATTTCGGTTATTGTCAAATAGTATTCAATCATATAAATTTGATCTATATAGTTAACTGTGTTAGATGTCATAATATTAACTAAATCAGATTGTTATTTGTGTCAAGTTTAAGTTGTCGTGCGTGTAATGTGAATAACAAAAACCGATGATTAGAGCTCCCAGTTCTCTCAACCCTCATATGTGCCAACCACAGGCTCTCATAAATCAAAAATTCACTTCATCCGCATGCTAGCAAAACTAAATGAAAACCCACCCCTCTAACTTGATCACAAAATAGAAAAACAGTACGAGACATTTTTATCACATTATTAGTTAAATAAGTTTTTTATGTCAAAATTGAGTTACTCATGTTTTGGCACTAACTTAATTTGTTTATTATTCGGGTTATTTTTTGATTTGTGTCAAAAATTACTCAACTCTAGAATTATCGACCCTAACTCTCTCTTTCTCTCTCTCTCACACACACACACAAAACACCAAAAAAGGAAATTACATTGACGAAACAGTCATGGAAATGAAGGCGAATGAGTTTGGCACCAATTCGAACATCATTCCGTGCAGCCTGCTCCAAGACACCACGCACCACAGTTGACACATTCGGGCAAGAGTTGCTATAGAAGGTGGCGCTCAGCTGAGCATTAGACCACCCAAAAACTGTAGCCATGAAGACTACAATAACTATAAATTTCAATGAAGACATAATGCTATAGGCTTGAAATTAAGAGCTACACTGTTTGCTTAGAAGCTATAGGGTTATTCTGATGATGGGTTGTGTTTTTTGAGAGCTTCTTATTTATAGAGACACTTTAGAAGTCGGTGACTGCTTTTCAAACATGCTTAATGCTCTACCAAACTCTAAGGAAATTTCTTTGTTTTACTTTTCATTTGAGTTTGAAAACTCAAAAGCGGTGAGGTCATGTGCAGCTTGATACTGTACTAAATGTCTTGGAATGGAGAATTCTAAATGTTTTGTTACTCTTCTAGAATTGGTAGGTTCAAGCCTTGTCGCGGTTGTCAAATTTGGCTACTCTTATTAAGAAGGATGCATGAGGTTCCGACTATTACGGGATTTAAAGAGGAGTTAGTTCTATGTAATTTTATTCTACTTATGGAGAGATTACTCTAACTAATATTATATTTTTAATGTGACAAATAAAAGTATCAGAGCATTTGTGCCAACCCTTAGGTCGAGATAACGTTCCGTAGGTGCCATTGGTGGTGAGGGGCCTTGAATATTTATTTAGGGATTTATCCTATTTTTCACCTTCTTATGTATTGTTCAACCCCTTAGTAACTTCATATATACCACAATTATGCATGAGTAGTTGCTTCAATACATATATTTTTTTCCCACGTGCAATATTATTGAGATTTCATTTACTGGCTTAAATTTATTGGCCTAATTCACTATAGTCTTTAGATTCATTGTGGGCCCTATTAAATATTAGAGCTTAATGTTAATCCAATAATTTCTTCCACCGAAATCACATCATTAGGTCAACAAATTAGATCAAATTTTTAGGTTCAATTTCTATACTTATCCAAAAAAGAAATACTCATTTCCTGTCGATTATAACATTGAAGAGGTCCAAATCAGGATGTAATTTTTGTGAAGAATATTCAGTCTCCATAATTAATATCTTAGGAGAGATAAAACTGTGCTGCACAAATTGGTTGCTTAAATCTTATACCTTGAGTGATGTGTGTCAAAATCTCATGCATTGAATATTTAGTGGAATTAATGGATCCCACTAATCCAATCACCTGCATTAATTTGAAATATAAAATTTGGGCAACAATTTAATTAGCATAGCATTGCTCATCTTAAGAGACTTTCAGAATAGTTTTAGAGACTTGATCGAACCGAAGGAATCATTAATTTGACCATGTTTAGATTTGGTTAATATCACCCACCATTGTGCCAAGTCTAAGTTCCCTAATATGTATTTTTTTTTTTTTTTATCAGAAGAACCAATCTGAAACTTCTACTTCCCTAATACGTACTTGGGCTGCAGCAAATGGGAGCAATTTTCTGAACCCCCAATCCACTCGTAGTTCTGTGGTGACAGGGACTCTTTGGTGATCTGTAAAAGGAGAAAAATTGGAAACCTTTTGTTTTGGATTGAATTAGTAAACAATAATTGTAAGACAATTAAGAGGATTGTATTACGTCGGTACCATAAAACTTGGTTGAACTACTATTTTCTCTTGAAGTAATGCAACTTTCANGTTTTTTTTTTTTTTTTTTTATCAGAAGAACCAATCTGAAACTTCTACTTCCCTAATACGTACTTGGGCTGCAGCAAATGGGAGCAATTTTCTGAACCCCCAATCCACTCGTAGTTCTGTGGTGACAGGGACTCTTTGGTGATCTGTAAAAGGAGAAAAATTGGAAACCTTTTGTTTTGGATTGAATTAGTAAACAATAATTGTAAAACAAGTAAGAGGATTGTATTACGTCGGTACCATAAAACTTGGTTGAACTACTATTTTCTCTTGAAGTAATACATACTTACTTACAAGTTAATAAGTCCCTTAGTCAATGAGCCGATGAACCAGTGGTTGAGGCTCATCCCACCTTACGGGTTTAAATCTCATCTCCTTAATTAGTTAGGATTGGATCGTCCACCCCCTCCGCATGGCAATATGGTGTATATTCTGGTCGAATTAAAAGGGGAAAAACAACAATAAATTCTTGATTTGTCCCTAGGCTTAACTTCCCAATATGGATAAATTGTTGATTTATCTCCAAAAATTAAAGTGTAGTCAAATTAATAGGCTTTCCTAATTCCTAGACAAACTAAGCAAAAATTTCTTTCGGGTAATTAAACATTTAAAGTGAAAGCTGCATGGCACTTTTTGACTCTTTAGGAACCTACTTGGAGGTTTCATGGTAACGGCAACATATAGAGCATGATGGATTGGACTATCGACTTTTCAAGATTTGGACTTTGTCAGCTTCATCAAATTAAATATGCTAAAAGAACGTCTCACTAGCGAGATGACTATTTTTTATTTCTTCTACTATATCTCAATTTATCGTATTTATAGTATTTTTATTATTTTTATACTATCCAAAAATATGATAAAAATAATTATTACGACAGTAATAAAAACATCTACAAATATGACAAATATCCACAAAAATAATAATTTTTTTTACCTAAAACAATACTAAAAATAATAATAAAACACTCACAACAATGATAAAAATACCTACAAAAATTTTAAAAAAATTAATTATTAAATGAATCATAAAAATTTTAAAAATATCTATTAAAATAATAAAAAAAAAGTTATGATAACGAAATTTTTTTCTTTAGTCCAGTTGGTCTCATTATTAGCCATACTTGAATAATCAATACCGTCATGTCTTCCGCACATAATTGTTAGATCCAGCAAAGACATCAACCTAACAAAAGAATCGCGATCAATAACTCGGTGATCCGGGACTTAGCGAGAGTGTTACAGAAACGTCTAAACATTAATCCAACCCGGTCTAAGCATAGGGTCACCGCCGGGATGGGATGGGATGGGTTTAATAATATTAAGAAACATTTTTTTTAAAGTTACAAACAGTATAAGGATCATCGGTCTAAGACCGGAGTAGCCGATTTTGAAAAATAAAATAAAATAAAATAATGTTACGTACTCAGGTGAAAAAAGAAAAATAAATTTGTCGTACATTATTCCTCTTGAAGCGTTCAGAATGTGAAACAATTTGATTCCTCTACCCCTCGGGACTTTTCTATCGATATGGAAATAATGAATAATAAAAAATCTATGAATTCCAAATTTGAATAGGACAAGNGGGACTCTTTGGTGATCTGTAAAAGGAGAAAAATTGGAAACCTTTTGTTTTGGATTGAATTAGTAAACAATAATTGTAAGACAATTAAGAGGATTGTATTACGTCGGTACCATAAAACTTGGTTGAACTACTATTTTCTCTTGAAGTAATGCAACTTTCATTGGAAATACTTACTTACAAGTTAATAAGTCCCTTAGTCAATGAGCCGATGAACCAGTGGTTGAGGCTCATCCCACCTTACGGATTCAAATCTCATCTCCTTAATTAGTTAGGATTGGATCGTCCACCCCGTCCGCATGGCAATATGGTGTATGTTCTGGTCGAATTTAAAGGGGAAAAACAACAATAAATTCTTGATTTGTCCCTAGGCTTAACTTCCCAATATGGATAAATTGTTGATTTATCTCCAAAAATTAAAGTGTAGTCAAATTAATAGGCTTTCCTAATTCCTAGACAAACTAAGCAAAAATTTCTTTCGGGTAATTAAACATTTAAAGTGAAAGCTGCATGGCACTTTTTGACTCTTTAGGAACCTACTTGGAGGTTTCATGGTAACGGCAACATAAAGAGCATGATGGATTGGACTATCGACTTTTCAAGATTTGGACTTTGTCAGCTTCATCAAATTAAATATGCTAAAAGAACGTCTCACTAGCGAGATGACTATTTTTTTTTTCTTCTACTATATCTCAATTTATCGTATTTTTATTATTTTTATACTATCCAAAAATATGATAAAAATAATTATTACGACAGTAATAATAACATTTATAAATGTAATAAAAAATATCTACAAATATGACAAATATCCACAAAAGTAATAATTTTTTTTTACCTTAAAAAATACTAAAAATAATAATAAAACACCCACAACAATGATAAAAATAACTACAAAAATTTTTTAAAAATTAATTATAAAATGAATCATAAAAATTTTAAAAATATCTATTAAAATAATAAAAAAAAAGTTATGATAACGAAATTTTTTTCTTTAGTCAAGTTGGTCTCATTATTAGCCATACTTGAATAATCAATACAGTCATGTCTTCCGCACATAATTGTTAGATCCAGCAAAGACATCAACCTAACAAAAGAATCGCGATCAATAAATCGGTGATCCGGGACTTAGCGAGAGTGTTACAGAAACGTCTAAACATTAATCCAACCCGGTCTAAGCATAGGGTCACCGCCGGGATGGGATGGGATGGGATGGGATGGGTTTAATAATATTAAGAAACATTTTTTTTAAAGTTACAAACAGTATAAGGATCATCGGTCTAAGACCGGAGTAGCCGATTTTGAAAAAAAAAATAAAATAAAATAATGTTACGTACTCAGGTGAAAAAAGAAAAATAAATTTGTCGTACATTATCCTCTTGAAGCGTTCAGAATGTGAAACAATTTGATTCCTCTACCCCTCGGGACTTTTCTATCAATATGGAAATAATGAATAATAAAAAATCTATGAATTCCAAATTTGAATAGGACAAGCTTGCAAAGATATTTAGCTAAAGAATTAGTTGTACTGGCGGTCCTTGAAGTATAGAATTTGTCTTATTTTAATCTTTAATATTTTAATTATGTCATTTTGATTTTTGAAATATTGAATATTTTTTATGTGGTCACTTGAGCAGACAATATCTAAATTGTTAACTATTTTTTATCTTAAACTTGTCACGTGATACCTAAATATGAACAAAAAATATTTTTGATAGCTCTTGACCAAAATTTGGATAACTTTTGACAAAAAATGTGTAATATAGATAATTTTTTACCAAAATTTAAATAACTCATATTCAAAAATGTAATTTCGGCAGATATTTGACCAANAAAAAATAAAATAAAATAATGTTACGTACTCAGGTGAAAAAAGAAAAATAAATTTGTCGTACATTATCCTCTTGAAGCGTTCAGAATGTGAAACAATTTGATTCCTCTACCCCTCGGGACTTTTCTATCAATATGGAAATAATGAATAATAAAAAATCTATGAATTCCAAATTTGAATAGGACAAGCTTGCAAAGATATTTAGCTAAAGAATTAGTTGTACTGGCGGTCCTTGAAGTATAGAATTTGTCTTATTTTAATCTTTAATATTTTAATTATGTCATTTTGATTTTTGAAATATTGAATATATTTTTATGTGGTCACTTGAGCAGACAATATCTAAATTGTTAACTATTTTTTATCTTAAACTTGTCACGTGATACCTAAATATGAACAAAAAATATTTTTGATAGCTCTTGACCAAAATTTGGATAACTTTTGACAAAAAATGTGTAATATAGATAATTTTTTACCAAAATTTAAATAACTCATATTCAAAAATGTAATTTCGGCAGATATTTGACCAAAATTTGAATAGATATTTGACCAAGTGTTATTCAAATTATTATTTTACACATATTTAGGTATTACGTGACAAAATTAAAATAAAAAATCGTTAACATTTTAGATAATTTTTGTTTGAGGGATTACATAAAAATATTTAAGAAACTAAAATGATGCAAAAAAGAGATGAGTAACGTTAAATGAATTTAAAAAATAGACTTGATAATCACCATCACTGAATAAGTTGTGGGTCTCAATAAATGTTGAAACTTACAGTAAAATCATTGAATGTAATTATCAAATTTATTTTTTAAATTTAATTTTTAAGTACATATAACATTGCTCAAATGAGATAAACCAACTACTCTGAACCNTTTTTTATGTGGTCACTTGAGCAGACAATATCTAAATTGTTAACGATTTTTTATCCTAAACTTGTCACGTGATACCTAAATATGGACAAAAAATATTTTTGATAGCTCTTGACCAAAATTTGGATAACTTTTGACAAAAAATGTGTAATACAGATAATTTTTGACCAAAATTTAAATAACTCATATTCAAAAATGTAATTTCGGCAGATATTTGACCAAAATTTGAATAGATATTTGACCAAGTGTTATTCAAATTATTATTTTACACATATTTAGGTATTACGTGACAAAATTAAAATAAAAAATCGTTAGCATTTTAGATAATTTCTGTTTGAGGGATTACATAAAAATACTTAAGAAACTAAAATGATGCAAAAAAGAGATGAGTAACGTTAAATGAATTTAAAAAGTAGACTTGATAATCACCATCACTGAATAAGTTGTGGGTCTCAATAAATGTTAGAACTTATAGTAAAATCATTGAATGTAATTATCAAATTTATTTTTTAAATCTAATTTTTAAGTACATATAACATTGCTCAAATGAGATAAACCAACTACTCTGAACCAAGACCAAACATTGCGTTCATGAGAAAGCAAGAGACAAATCAATATGAGAAAGCAAGAGACAAATCAATATGAGAAAGACGTACAGCCATAACAATCTCTAGTGATCTTGTTTAAGTTGTTCAATGGGTAAAGCTGACGAAGCCTTTGCGGGAGGTTGATCTGTATATTTCTGGACTTGTTGAACAAATTACCAGACGTGAGAATAATCAATATGGATTGGTAAATTCGAGTGACATTTTTCAAAGTTTTTGAAATTTTGGGCTTTTTCAACATATATATATATATATATATATATATATATATATATATATATGACAAGCTTCATTACCAACTCAGTAATAAATTATAGTCAGCGACCAGAATGACGGATTAACAAAAAATTAAAGAGAAAATTAGACGCCAGTATAATATAATAATCTATTCTTTCAATAAGTACATGTATTAAATTTTTGGGTCGATTCATAATATACATTAATTTCTAAACAAATCCATGGGGCTATTTTCATTTCATTTTTTTTTTTTTTGCATTTCATGTCTTGACCCGGAGCTGATCACGTTTCTTATCTTCACCCTGTTACTAGAATTGTTTGACTGTTCCATTGGATATATTTTTAAATTTTAAATTGGAGATCAACTTATATACTTGCATGCAGTAGTGTTGTCCCTACCTCCAAGATAACTCCGTTAATGAATTGGTTCAACTTTAGTCGTGCTATGCAACGAACTGATTTTGGTGTGCACGACCTGCAACTATTGAAGGTGACTTTGTTTTTCGTTTTGAATTGTAACAAGTCTATTAATTCAACAATTTTTTGAATGTACATTTGAGTTTTTTCATTTTTCGGTTTGTTGCTAAAATGGGGTATGGATGGACGGGCTCTATATCGAATGAAGACAGTAATAAAATCGTGTCAGTTTTAATAATTCAATTTGAATTTGTATATATTAATGTATTATACCTGACGGTGTTCTTATCGCAAATGAGCAATGCTTATGGATTAAAAGTACACTGAATGATGAGGTTTGATTCAATCTGAACTCCAAAACTCCAGGGGATTTTTAGATAATTGGGGGGGAGGGGGGAATCACACACAGTGTTTATAGTGATTAAGCAGCTCGAGAGTTCGACTAATCCACTCTTAAGGGAGTTTCTTGCTCCTAGGAACTGTTGTTGAAGATGCTAAGATTACACAATATTCTTGACACTATTTTTGTTGCATGCCTAGAAGTGAGGACATTGTATTGTATTTATAGTATAATCCCTAATTCTAAGGGGTCTGTGCTGAGATCTTCGCCTTCTTCTCGTAATATCTCAATTGATTCCAAGTATTAGTTTAGGCGGTTGAGGATCTTGCACCTTGACGGACGCTTACTGTTATTGAGGGGGCACGTTGTGATTGCCAGTTGTCTTTCATTCGTCTTCTACGGGGTGCAAGTCGAGGGAGCCCCAAGTATGAATCTTTGAGCTCAGACTCTCTTGGCTAAGCTCCCTTCTTGACCTCAACTCCCGAGTTCAAGCTTGGAATTTTTTTCTAGGTATCATTAGTTGCCCCTCAGTCCCTGGTCAAAGTGGGTTTGAGCAGTGGTTGAGCTGAGGCCGAGTCGAGTTACGCCTCCATATGGCGACCTCGATTTGCATGCGAAGAGACTTTTCTAACGGTTTTGTGCAATCATTTCCTCCTTATTTCTCGCGCACGTCCCACTCTTCAAAAGACCCACGTACACCAAGCTTTAAATGCCCCTGAGAAGATGGGAATCGCCTCACTTCTCCTTTCGATTTCTATCTCCTGGCTTTACCTTCTCTCTTCCTTGCGATCTTAACTTCCCCAATCTGATGGTGATCTTAGGGTTTCGTTGAAAATCGACTTCCCTTGATTTGATTTGAAGGCTTTGCGAGGCTTGCTTTCTAATTTTGCTTTGGGCTTTGGTTCATCGCGCACCCTCAATTAGGTACACTTCTTGTCTTTTGTTCATTTCTTTGTCCTAGATCCCTTGAATCTGAGGTGGCTGCTGCATTTTTGGACCTTTTGTTTTTGCTATTTTAGGAATCGAGGTTACACCTTGTCTTCCCTTTCCCTTTTTCTAGACCCTTACTCTACTGCTAGAGTCTTCCTTATCGGTTGCTGGTGTCTTGACCCCTCGACTCTCAGGGATTATTTTGCGGATGTTCTCTTCTTTATAGCTCATTCAGACTTCCTTTCTCCTATCCAGTTATGTCTACCTCTTCTAAAGCCACAACCTTGTCTGCTTCCCTCATGGGTGATAGGTCTCCAGAAGTAGAAGAGGATGGACTAAGTGATGTTGGTGATGAAATAGATAACTTTCCTGGGGTTGAAGTTGTAGAGAGGGTGGAGGTTCCTCAGATTTTACTAGGGTCTCCTTCAAGTTCTAAGTGGTCTCGGAAAGAAAAAGCCAAAATGAGTTCAGGTAGTGCTGAGGTCTCTGAGCCTGCTCCTCGTGCCTCAGACCTCATTGGTCATAGTGAGGTTACATCTCCTCTTATGAGAGTCTTGTCTGCTAGTTTTGGTTTTCCTGAGGGCATGCGCTACCAGATTCCTTCTACTGATATTAGGTATGACTCTGAGGTCCTTGAGAAGAACTACTTCTTTGTAGTTTCTCTTAAGAATGGGCTTAGGTTCCCTATCCATCCCTTTATCAAGTCCATCCTCTAACATTTCAATGTCTGCCCTGCTCAGATATCTCCTAATTTCTAGGGTGTCCTAGTCAGCATTCTTGGCTTCTTTAAGAAAAACAATATTGGTACCCCCTTAGTTCCCTTACTCATGAAATTCTTCAACGTCAAGTTCCAGCCTGATGGCTTTTTGTATATTTCCAAATCGGTGAAAACTCCGGTGTTGATTACTGACCTGCCTAGCTCTCACAAAAATTGGAAGAAACAGTTCTTCTTTGTGTCAGAGAAGGAGTGGGAATTTAATCCGAGTGATGCTAATGATACCTTCCCGTCCCACGCTCTTAGGCAGGTCCTGATAATCTCGGTAAGTTCTTATTTTGGGGCAGGATCATCTTGTCTTCTCCTATTGTTTCTTTTGCTGACCACATTTCCTTGGGTTGTTTCAGGTATCCGCCCTGAGCTGGGAGCCAAGAACAGACTTACTTTGATAGGGCTCGAAGATTGTAGCCCAGAGAAATATTCTAGCTTGATTAAGCATTCTGTGCTCACCAAGCTGGGTTTTAGTCCTCCAGAGGTGAGGGTTGAGACCCCTGTTCCCATTTCTGTAGCTAGAGTAGAGGAGGGGGCAGGTGATACTTCCTCCTTCTTTCCTTAGTTTTTATCTCACTTCTCACTTCTCCCTTCTTTCTTTTTGATTTTTTTGCCTTGGGTTTTTAGTTTCTACCTCAATGGAACCATCTGCAAAAGCTTTGAGGGCAAATGTTAACCAGCTGAAGAAAACTAGGAGTGGGAACAAGCGCAAGGCAAAGGTCGGGTCAAGAAGTGATGCTGTCACCCAGCCAAGGTGCCAAGGTTAGAGGCGTNATGTTAACCAGCTGAAGAAAACTAGGAGTGGGAACAAGCGCAAGGCAGAGGTCGGGTCAAGAAGTGATGCTGTCACCCAGCCAAGGTGCCAAGGTTAGAGGCGTCTCCTACTCCTCCTTCTTCGTCCCAAGTGGCTCTTATTCCGCTGCCAAGCTCACCAAAGATCATACAGAACTCACTTCCTCAAGGGACCGTGCCTTCCTCTACTGGAGAGGGTCCTCAACAAAGTACGATTTCGACCTCTCCGTCCTCGATAAAGGTCAAGGGGGCCTTGGAGGCAATCGCCTATATTCTACCTAGGTCTACCTCCTCTAGGTCGGCTAAGAAGTCCCACTAACTACTTCTGAAGGGCTCCAAGGTTGAGAAAGATGAGAGCTCACCAATTGATAACGTGAAGCGTGCTGCAGATGTCATTTCCTCCATCATCCCTGAGTCTGATATTCAAAGAGCTGCCACTATGCCCCTTAGGACTTCCATATCCACAACCTTATATGGGGATACTTCGGTAAGTTTCTTATCATTTTGTGTTCCATTTCTATCTTGCTTTGTCACTTTATGTAAACTTTAGTCTTTGGTTGGATTTGTTCCTAGACATTCACGTGAGTACTTTGCTAAGTCGGATCAGAGCTTTGGAGAGCTCAGCCAACGTCAAAGGCATTTGAGGTCAAAGCTGTCGAGTTGACTTTTGCCAATGACAACCTTCAAGCTCAGGTTTAGGACATGCAGGCGCGAGTGGAGAGGCAATCTTCTATTATTAAGGGATTGGAGGCCGAGAAAGAGAAAATCAAGGACGGAGGTAAGAATACCAAGGAAGAGCTCAATAAGACCAAAGAAGAGCTCAAGTTGAAAACTCCTGACTGGGTTAAAGTTAGCAAGGAGGCCTTCGAGGCTTTGGGTTCTTATGCGGGCATGAAGAGGGAATATGACGTTCTGGCTAAAGCAAATGAAACTCTTTGGAGTGAACTTGAGGTGGAGAGAGCTGCTGTTAAATAGAAAGATGTTCTGGTTGCTAAGTTGGCAGATAATGTCACCACTAAGTGGGCTACTGGGTTCCTTGCTTTCCAAGGCCAAGCTATGCGAGCGTATCCAAATTTGGACTTTGAATTTGAACCCCCTTCCGATGAGGAGGATGAGGTGCCAAATGTTGAGGTCCTTGCCCAAGTGGTTTCTTCTATTTCGGCTATCTTAGCAGCTCTTGACCCAACTCCTACCACCAGAATTATTGAATTGCCCGTTCTTCCTGCTGGTGTTCCTCTTTCTGGTGATGACTCTGTCGACCTCGCGGCTCAGGCTTCTAGGTTGACTTTGCCACTAGTTAGAGTTGAGGCTCCTACTCATATTCTTCCTAAGCTCCCTCTCCCTTTAATTGCTCTTGAACCTTCTGGAGCTTCTACCGCTAAGTTGCCAGATGCTTCTTTTGCTCCTACTGCGGAGACTTAGGATTTTTTAAGGAACTTCTATTTTTTAACCTTGTATTCTGCTTCTTTTGGAAAATGAAAATATTTTTTGCACTTTACTTTTTCAATTGATGTATCTCTGATTGTTGTGCTACTAATGTAAATATTTTTTCTCTATTTTTTGTGATGTCGTGCTCTTGCATCTTCTCTATTCCCCTTGCCCCTTTACTTCGAAGAGGACTTAGTTCTTCTTGAAGGAGATTTGAGAAGTTGAATAGCTAAAGAGGTAAAGAATTGTTGAGTTGAGTGGCTGATGTTTTAACCTTGGAGGGCTTATTCTTATGAATTGAGAAGCCTGTGAGTTGCTGAGCTCTTCTTGGGCTAGGCTAAAGAGCTTTTCACTTGAGCACACACTCATGTTAAATTGTGTTGCTTATGTTTTGAGCTCTTCCTGAACTGAGTTGAGCTTGCAGAGTTGAAATGGCATGAAACACCGACTCTCCCATCATACGCGTGCCTGCCTACTTTCTTAAAACATATCCACTGCCATANGCCACTTAGGCATGAAACACCGACTCTCCCATCATACGCGTGCCTGCCTACTTTCTTAAAACATATCCACTGCCATAATTTTGGAAGCTTACGAGACCGCCTCTTCGCCTCCACGCGTTTCTTGCTTCTTTTAAATTCGGGATCTCCTAATGTCTCTCTGTAACTTGGGACTTCTTGGTTATCTACAAATTTAGGGATTTCCTCTTGCCCGCAAACATTGGGATCACGTTCTCTGTGTTTTTTGCGTTCTTCTTTGATTTTCTTTTTCTCTGCTCTTTTTGTCTCTCTTTTGGTTTTCATGGCTTCCCCTCTTACTCCCTTGTTCAAACAACAGGCTCTAGCCACGTTCGACATGAGGTGGCACTCTGACTTCTTGGTTCGTTCTGTGGTTACCACTATAGAATTAGAAGAAATCAAGAGGTAATTCGTTTTGCCTGTCGGCTTATTCCTTCGGGTCCCAACCCCTAATGAGCCTTGCAACTCTCTTCCCCAACAAAAAATTTTCTTCTTTAAAGGTTCTTTCAAGATGGGACTTCGTCTGCCCATCCATCCTTCCATCGGGTGGATTCTTGCCAACTTTGGGTTGTGCCCCTCTTGCCTTTCTCCTCAAGGATGGGGTGCAATGATCAGCTTCTTTCTTTTTTGGCATCTGCAAGGTAACAATGAGTTCCCAACTGTTGATGAGTTCCTCTATTTCTACGAGCTTGATGAGGATGTGCTCCCTTACTTTAGCTACTTCAAATGGAGGCGCCACTTCGACCCCCCGCTGGTCCTCGATGTTCCCTCATCTCTTAAAGGATGGGCTCAACATTTTTTCTTTGCCTCTGGGGACTCCTAGAGGTCTGTGGAGCAACAATGCTTACTCTCTCGAGTCCCTTGCTCCTGGGCGCATTTTTCTCCTAGCCTGACCCTGGCTAAGATGTTAAGGGTTAGGCAAATGGCTCATGTTAAGCCTATTCCTTTTTCAGTGCTTGTTACTCCGTAGAACCTTTTCTTGTTCAATGTTGTTGCTACTGCCCTAGAGGCCAACTTATACCCTCTTGACCTTGAAGAGGATTCTTCTTCTGCAGAATCGGATAAAAATGAGGATGTTGCTACATCTTCAAAGAAACGCAAAAGAAGTGGCAGCTCATCACCGCAGACCTCAGGCTCTTCTTCTTGTGAGATTGGTTTTACAATCGCGGAATTGAAGCTTGCTTTTAAGAACTTAAGCCTAAAGAATTAGCTTTCTGAGATGAGGAAGGAACGGGACGAGCTAAAGACAGAGAATGCTCGGCTGCGGTTTGCAAATGTTCAACTAGATGAAGAGGTATCAGAGCTGAAGCGGAGATCTGGAGGTGTTTAGGAAATTTCAATTTCTTCTTGTTGTAATTTGAAGTACCTATGAATGAAATTTGCCTTTTTCTTTTCTTTGTTGAGCTGAGTAATTGATCATATTTTTATAAAACTCACCGTTTATTTATGAGTTGAAGAGCTCATCGTTAATTTATGAGCTGAAGAGCTCATTGTTTATTTATAAGCTGAAGAGCTCATTCTTAATTTATGAGCTAAAGATCTCATCATTTATCTATGAGCTGAAGAGCTCATCGTTTATCTATGAGCTAAAGGGTTCATTTTTAATTTATGAGCTGAAAAGGTTATCATTTATCTATAAGTTGAAGAGCTCATCGTTAATTTATTAGTTGAAGAGCTCATCTTTAATTTATGAGCTGAAGAGCTCATAGTTTATTTATGAGCTAAAGAGCTCATCGTTTATTTATGAGCTAAAGAGCTCCTCTTTAATCTACAAGCTGAAGGGCTCATCGTTTATCTATGAGCTAAAGGTCTTATCGTTAATTTATAAGCTAAAAAAATCATCGTTTATCTATGAGCTAAAGAACCTATCTTTAATTTATGAGCTGAAGAGTTCATCATTAGCTTTTTAGTTGTTAATGAAATCTTGTTGGGATGAGCTGAAAGCTTGTTGTTTTATTGAAGATAGTCTTCTTGCAAAAATTCATTGAAAAAACCTTTTCAAATGCTCTGCATTCCAAGAGTGACGTAGGATTTTTCCCTCCTCCGTTTGAAATTTTTAGTTCTTATGTCTGATTACCCTAGAAACGATGTAGGGACCTCTCCAGTTGGCCCCTAGCTTTCCATGAGTGGGATTCTTCTTCACATGAAGGAGTTTTCTAAGTACCAGATCTCTAACTTTAATGCTCCTATGTCAGACCCTCTTGTTGTAATATCTTGCTATTTTTCTTTGATAACTCACGATGTGCTACAAGCCCTTGTCCATTTTTTCCTCCAGGAAGTCGAGATTTAGTAGGAGCGGCTTGTCATTGTGCTCGACATCTCAGAAATCCGTCCTAGGGGAAGGTATACCGACCTTCACAGGTGCCACTACTTCAGTCCCAAATGCCAAAGCAAATGGTGTTTCCTAAGTTGCTGATCTGGTTGTGGTTTTGTAAGCCCACAATACTTATGGGATATGTTCCACCCATTTTCTTTTCAGAGCTTTTAGCTTAGTTGTTAGAGCTGTTTTCATGGTTCAGATGGTCACCTTAGCTTGCCCGTTGGATTGAGGATAAGTTGGGGCTGAGAAGTAATTCTTTATTCCTAGCTCAGCATAGAACTTTTTGAACTTGAGGTTGTCAAATTGCTTTTCATTGTCAGATATGATTACCCTGGGTATTTCAAACCTGCAGATTATAGATTTCTAGGTGAAGTTTTGAACTTTCTACTCTGTGATTGTTGCCAAAGGTTTGACCTCTGTCTATTTGGTGAAGTAATCTACCCCAATAATTATAAATTTGTACTGTCTAGTACTAGTGGGAATGGGCCCAAGTATGTCCAGACCCCATTCTTGGAAAAGCCAAGGGCTCATCATCGAGGACAGGAGATCTGGTGGACAATGAGGGACGTTGGCATGTATCTGGCAAACCTTACATCTTCCGACCATATCTATAGCGTCTTTGAGTATATTGGGCCAAAAGTACTCTTGCCTTAATACCTTTCCTACCAGAGCTCGAGCTCCGATATGATTGCTGCGAATTCCTTCGTGGATTTTCCTAATTATGTAATTGGAATCCTCATCACATGCGCATTTAAGGAAAGGTGCTGAAAAATCTTCTTTATACAAGTTCCCCTGTGGGATCATGAATCTGGATGACCTGGCTCTTAGCTTCGCGGCCTCTTTGGGGGTCTTCTAGCAATGTTCTATTTTAAAGATACTCTATGACCAGGTCCATCTAGATCGGGTGGTCCATTACATGGAGCACTTCTTCATCTTCATGGTTTACAAACGACTCAAATATGTGTTCAACAAGGATTAATCTATCCAAGTTCTCCTGGGAAGCTGTAGCAAGCCTTGCCAAGGTGTCCGCTCAAGAATTCTCAGTTCTAGGGACATGCTTGACTTTGACTTGCACAAATTTCCTCATTAGTTCCCTTACCTTTTCAGGTATAGGATCATTATCTCTCTCTTATCCTCATAGGTCTCTTCTATTTGCTTTACCATGAGCTGGGAGTCGCAGTAGATTTTGAGTTGTTCTGCCTCCATTAAGTGAGCCAGATTGAGTCCAGCAATGACTACTTCATTGTTTGATCATTGAATCTGAATCTGAGGGCATACTCGATGTCTATTACATCTGAGGAGGTCAAAATCAACCCTGCACTGCTTCCTTGGCCGTTGGTAGTTGCATCTACCGAAAGCTTCCAAGTAAGAAGGTTAGGCACTAGCTAAGTTATTTCCATGGGTGCTTCTGTGGCTATAGTGAATTCTGCGATGAAATNTGTTTATACAAGTTCCCCTGTGGGATCATGAATCTGGATGACCTGGCTCTTAGCTTCGCGACCTCTTTGGGGGTCTTCTAGCAATGTTCTATTTTAAAGATACTCTATGACCAGGTCCATCTAGATCGGGTGGTCCATTACATGGAGCACTTCTTCATCTTCATGGTTTACAAACGACTCAAATATGTGTTCAACAAGGATTAATCTATCCAAGTTCTCCTGGGAAGCTGTAGCAAGCCTTGCCAAGGTGTCCGCTCAAGAATTCTCAGTTCTAGGGACATGCTTGACTTTGACTTGCACAAATTTCCTCATTAGTTCCCTTACCTTTTCAGGTATAGGATCATTATCTCTCTCTTATCCTCATAGGTCTCTTCTATTTGCTTTACCATGAGCTGGGAGTCGCAGTAGATTTTGAGTTGTTCTGCCTCCATTAAGTGAGCCAGATTGAGTCCAGCAATGACTACTTCATTGTTTGATCATTGAATCTGAATCTGAGGGCATACTCGATGTCTATTACATCTGAGGAGGTCAAAATCAACCCTGCACTGCTTCCTTGGCCGTTGGTAGTTGCATCTACCGAAAGCTTCCAAGTAAGAAGGTTAGGCACTAGCTAAGTTATTTCCATGGGTGCTTCTGTGGCTATAGTGAATTCTGCGATGAAATCTGCCAGAATCTACCCTTTGATTGCAACTCTGGGTTTGTACCTGACATCGAACTCACTGAGCTCTATGGCCCACATGACCAACCTCCCTAAAGATTCTAGTTTATGCAATACCTGTTTCATTGGCTGGTCTGTTAGGACTTTAATNCGAGGTGGCCATGTCAGGAATTTCTCATTTTGTACTTCATAAAGGATCTGGGATATTGTAACTTTGAGTGGAGTGAGCTGCCAAGGTGCGTACCTTGGTTGTAATTCTAGCTACAAAGGACCTAATCGATCCCTGACATTTCCCTTTCTTTTGGGAGAACAATCTCTATCTCTTCTTGGAGACCTGTCTCTGCCTTTTTCTTTTTTAGGACTTCGGTCCCTCTTCTTTTCTTCCTTCCCTTTTTTTCTTCTACGAGGACGAGCTCCCCACCTTAGAAATGAGAGCTTCCTCGCCATTATTGTACTTTTCTGCCTTGGCAAGCATCTCTGCCATACTGGCTTGTGAGTTTTTGATATGAAGAACATTAAGTCTTTCGACTGTACTCTTAACCCTATAATAAAAGCAGTGATGGCGAATTTTTCATTAGGAANCAAGGTGGCCATGTCAGGAATTTCTCATTCTGTACTTCATAAAGGATCTGGGATATTGTAACTTTGAGTGGAGTGAGCTGTCAAGGTGCGTACCTTGGTTGTAATTCTAGCTACAAAGGACCTAATCGATCCCTGACATTTCCCTTTCTTTTGGGAGAACAATCTCTATCTCTTCTTGGAGACCTGTCTCTGCCTTTTTCTTTTTTAGGACTTCGGTCCCTCTTCTTTTCTTCCTTCCCTTTTTTTCTTCTACGAGGACGAGCTCCCCACCTTAGAAATGAGAGCTTCCTCGCCATTATTGTACTTTTCTGCCTTGGCAAGCATCTCTGCCATACTGGCTTGTGAGTTTTTGATATGAAGAACATTAAGTCTTTCGACTGTACTCTTAACCCTATAATAAAAGCAGTGATGGCGAATTTTTCATTAGGAATGTCCACCTTTAGTGATTCTGAATTGAACCTTTGGACGTAAGACCATAGGTTCTTGTTAGGTCCTTGTGTTCATATTCAGCACATGGTAGCTTAATTTTTAGTATGTTCGAGCTCCTATAAAGTGTGACATAAAGGATATGGAGAGCTCTTTGAAGGAGGAGATGGACGTCGGGGCTAACCTATTAAACCAGGCTAAGGCTGAGCCCTTTAGTGTGATAGTGAAAGCCAGATATTGCACAGGGTCTTGATATTCATGCAACTCCATTTGGTTCTTACAAGTGTTGAGGTGATCTATGAGATCTTTCGTCCCATTAAAGGCCTCCATCTGGGGCATTCTGAACTTTGAAGGGAGGGGAAAATGTAGTACATCAGCAGTGAATGGGGATTCAGTCTGCTACACTAGGGCATCCATTATTATTGGGGTCTTATCTCTCATAGCTTCCTTCATGTGGCTGNACTCTGCTACGCTAGGGCATCCATTATTATTGGGGTCTTATCTCTCATAGCTTCCTTCATGTGGCTGAGCTCTTGCTGGATATCTCTGAAACGTTGTTCTCAATCTTGTTCTCTTCTTTCCTACTGGAAAGGAGAAATTCGTTTTTCTCGATTCCCTCACTCTGACTCTGTATCTCTTCGTTATCTTCATTCCTAGGAGGTGGATGATGAGCATGGCCCATGGCTTGGCTATGCTCGTCCACTTCATTAACCTCCCTCAGGGGATTGAGACGTTGATGCTCCCCTTGTGGGGGATCATCCTGGGCTGGTCCTGTCTTTTGAGGACGTTGCAGGAGCTTCAAGAGTTTTACGTTCTATTGCAATAGACGCTGGTTGACTAAGCGAAGAGCCTCCAGTTCGTTATTCAGAGGGGAATCCTCCATTGGAGGATTAGTCTCTGTGGTGGGTAGGAAGTCTTGAAGATTTTCTTGTTGCCTTCCGCTGGAGGCTTCCTGCTGGTTTTGCAATCGCTGAGGATTCATCTAACTTCTGCTCATGTTGTGTGTAGTGACTATCAATTACTAAAAGAAATCAGTGTATTTGTATTAGGAACAGTCGTTCCAACAGATGGTGCCAAACTGACGGTGTTCTTATCTCAATTGATCAATGGTATGGATTAAAAAGTACACTGAATGATGAGGTTTGATTCAATCTAAACTCCAAGGCTCTAGGGGATTTTTGGATAATTTTTTTTTTTT